>JANBOH010000141.1:0-38193 GCA_027478445.1 Coemansia asiatica | reverse complement strand
AGATTGTTATAAGAAATGTGCAGAAGAAAAAATGAAAGAAAAAGTTGGACATAAAATAGTCAACAAATGGCGCTCTGTGCATCCAGATGTTTTTTTTTTTAGAAAATGTTTCCCCAGCGACTATTCCACTTCTTGCCACTGTCTGTTGTAACAGCAGACTGGGCAATTATCGAATGACGGCTTCCAGAGTCCATCGACAGCGAGCGCATCTCGCTCAGCTTGGGGATCTGGCCATCGGTTTTGGCTACAGCAGTGGTATTGCGGACTAGGACCTTCTTGTCATCCGTCGAGGAATTCTGGCTTCTTCCAAAGAAACGCCAGTTGGATTTCAACGACTCACTGATCAAAGCATCGGCAGCGGGCTTAGCCAAGTCGTCCAAGTCGTAGTTGCGCGAGTCGCTACCTTTAATACTGCTACCAGTAGCAGTGGATGCATTTAAGCGACGGGTATAGTTGTCGGCTGAATGGCGAGGCAAGTTGGCTCCTGGCTCAGATCTCGAGCGGGCAATGCTGGAAAGAGGAAGATCATCGCCATCGCTGCTGCTGTCGTCGTCGCCTTGATCCTTGGCAGAGTTGTCGCGGTCAGAGTAGCGTATGTGGACACCGCCTTCCCTGTCCTTTGACATCTCAAAGCTAGCGATAGAGAAGTTTTGCAGCACATTGCTAAAGTTAAACTCCTGGCTACTCTCCAGGTCACCCTGCTGCTTATTTGTCTTCAAAGTCTGTTTTGCTGGCTGAAATGCGCTCTTAGGCTTGTCCGAGACGTCGGCTTTGCTCGAGGACTTGTTTGCGCTCCGTCCGCTAAACGACTTGCGCGTGCTAGAAGAAGACGCAGTTGCCGATGCAGGCTTTGGACGAGCAAACGATGGAGGCTGGACGATCTTGACGCTTGATGTGCGGACAAAAGCAGATCCAGAGTTATTGCTCCGCGGAATACCATTTCCAATTGGAATAGCCGGATTCGGCACGCTGTAATGCCCAAGCAGTGCTCGACGCGCCTCCAAAACTGGATCGACCGGAGACGTTGGTGACATGTTGGCAAAAGCGGTCACGGTAGATTCTGTAGAGGACTGCGCGTCGCTGCTTGCTGAAGTAGCAATCTGGTGAGCGCCCGACAGTGAAGAAGTCGGAATCTGGTCTGCTCCTTGCTTTGTCATGGCCCCAACTTTGTCGTTTTGTTTCTGGATCCGAATCTGAATCTTTTGTTGCTCGCGCTCAGCTTCGCGATCGCGCAAAGGCTGAGTTTCGACCCGGTGCTTTGGCTTTTGCTTGCGAGATCCGGCACCGTCAGGAGAGATGTTACGACTAGATCCGCTGCTGGACCCCTTGCTGTTGGCAGCTGTGGTTGAGCCATCATCATACCACTGCATACCACTAGCAGCTCTTGAAACAAAGGTCCGAGGCAGCATGTACCTTGAGTGGCTAAAACCGTTGGAATCGTCGAAGGCCTCATCGTGAGCAAATTCGCTATACAACAAAGCAGATCCATTGGATTCCGCGGGTCTTTCATATGTGCTGCGAGTCAGACCAGGAACAAGATCAATCGATGCATTGCTGCTATCGTTGTCGGAGTCATAAACGCTGTTCTCCATTTCCTCTTCAGTGACAGAGTTTGTAGTGTTAAATACTACTGACACTGTTTCGTGGAACCGAACACGGCGCTTGGACGAGGACTGGCTTTTAGCAGACTTGTCACTGGACGAGTCGCTGACAGCAGTTTGCGAGCCACCGTTGCCAGAATATGCCATTGCAGGCTGTGAAACACTGCGCGCTACGCGCACTCCCGAAACACCACCACTGCTGTTGTTAATGCTGCTTCCGTCTCCACAATGCGAAGTAGAATGCCTCAAGACAACAGTTCCTTGAGCGGGTTCATCGTCAGCAAACGAGACGTCACACGAGATGTCCGAGCTGCCAATGCTCGAAATGTCGTCACTGTCCAAGCGACTGCTAACATCGCTGTCATCATCCTCGTCATTATCGTCGCTCGAGTCGCTCAAATAGGGATTCTTTATGCTTTTAGACATAGACAGAGCCAGCTTTACAGGATGAGCTGAAGGAACGGTCTGATCTGTTGCCACTGGTACTGGCTGCAGCTGCTGCTGGGCATATATCTGCGCTTGCTGTTGTAGTTGTATAAAGGACGCCTGGTTTGGCAGCGCTTGATATTTTCCGCTTATAGCCTGTGCCGAGTGCGGAAGCGAGTTATAGCCGTTATAGTGATACCCGTTAACGACGGCAGCTCGAGATGCACCGGAAGTATCTACAAGCAGCGGATACTGCTGCTGATGAGGATGCTGTTGAGGATGGTGAGAAATAGGCCTCTGAACAGTACCAAGCAGCGTTGAGCCATTGTTATTGCCATTGCCATTGGCACCAGAAGCGAGCTGATTCTCAGCAGAATAGCCAATGTTTGGCATAGACGCATTAGCATGGATGCTTGCATAGATCCCGTTTGACCCACTGTTACTGTGTGCGCCTGCATGACCCTGGTTAGCAGGCGAGATCTGAGCCGCTGCACCCTGGGCGTATCCACGGTTTATAGTGGCATAGCTGGCATTGAGAGCGTTCTGGTTGTAGGAAGAAGCAGGGAGACCGATAGCATTGGCAGATTCCTTTTGCCAGCGCACGATGTTGGTCGGTGCGCCACCAGCAGACTGGCCAGGGAACTGTCGACGATGACGCTCCTTCATCCGCTCAAAGGCAACCTGCTGCTTGAGTTGTTCGCGACGGCGGCTCCGCAGCTCGGCTGCCTTGCGCTCGTCCTCTTTACGACGCTCCTCTTCCAGCTCTCGCTGGGCAGCCCCACTCTCGTTATCAGAGTCGCCGTCGCTGGCCAAGCCACCATCGCTGCTGTCGCTGTCGTTGTCGCTTTTCTCGCCCAAGCTGCTGCTTTCGACATCACTGGCTTTCAGTGGCTTGCCGGCAGCATCAGTGCTCATGGGGCTGAGCAGCCCACCATGGGATCCAGCTGCAGCGTTTGAGTGGCGCTGGGTAGCATTGCGGGACTTTGTTGTTGTTGTTGCAGCGGCATTTGCACTTGAGCCGTTTGTTGTCCCTGAAGAGCCCAAGTCGCTGGAGGGGAGAGTACCGAAAAGGTAAGAATAAGTAGCATTAAAGTCACTGAAAAAGTCAGTTGAACCTAATCCAGCGCTTCCTCTGCCAGAGGCTACAATCGAGGCAGGAGTGGCAACAGCTGTTGACCGGGAAGAGATTGTGGGAGGAACAAGGGAAGTGCTTGTGGTGGTGGTGGTTCCGCCTAGCACTGTGCCAACTGCGCCATAGTCATCGACAAGAGTGGCAGCTAAGGTGAGTGGGGGTATGTAGACAGGGTCTTCGAAATTAGTCAGCGGGCGAGGGGGCGGACTGTCTTCTACACACACACACACAAAATAATAAAAAAGAAAGTAAAAAAATATGTTTGTTTTTTTTAAAACATATATAAATGTCAGCGGCTAGTAATTGGCGGAATACAAGTATGAGCCAGCCAATGTAATGTTATATGTGCTTTTGGCTGAGGGCCTTTAACAAAGAAATGTGAATAAATGTAGAAAATAATGCAGGTTCGAAAAACAATACAAGAAAGCTGTTTGACCAAAGCAGGGAAAGCGGAGCGATTAGAAATTAAAGGACATGTCATGTATGGCTTGAAGATTCCAATAGAGAGACTGGGTTATTTCCCATCAGCATAAACAGCTGCTCCCTTTCTATCCCTTATTTTTTTCTTTTTGCGATAAACGATTACAAAAAACAACAACGAAATGTATTGTTTTTCGTTGATATTGGTAGTTTATACATATGAACATAATATAGGTTGAAAGACATACAAAACATTTAGGAAATGGCTCAGCATCGTTGAAAATAAAAGCTTTTAAGCTATTTACAGCATATGTGTCTTTGAAAATACACAAAAAATTTTTAGTTGACACAACAACTCAATACATGCGCATATCGCTTGAAACACATTTGGATATGCAGCAAAACATATATGTAATATAACACATCACATCACAATACAGCACATGCTCTTTGTTTGTTTGTTTGCTTTTTTTCAAAAGCAGAGCTGCAATACCCGGCATACATCAATAAAACAAATTACAAGAGTCATGCATTTGCACTTACCAAATGGATCAATTTCCTTGAGCTGAGACACCTGCGTATCTAGAGGCGGCGTGGTCAGGCGATGCAGCCCGAAGGGACTGATGTCGGTCTGCCTTTTTTGTTGCTGACTGGCTGCAGGTTTTGAAGGCTTGTTTTTTCTGTTGTCACGGGTATAGTGGGCGCCGTAGCTCTCGTCAATGCTTTTTTCAGGCGTTGGAAGGTCATCAACCTCTGAGACTGAATCGATGCTAGCAGGATGAACGTACTTTCTGCCAGTCTTGTAGGCGTGCGACTCTGAAACCACACGAGTTGTCTTGGTCTTTCCAGAATATCCACCTACAATGGCTGATGACTTTCCATGCTTGCGTGAAGCAGAGTTGTTGGCAGACAAAGTCGCTAGTTGGTGCTGCTTTCTTTCGTCGGAGCTGCTACCGTCGGAGGTCGTTGGGCGTCTTTTAATGTGACGCGGTCTGCCACCGTCCTTAGCAATGTTGCTGAAAGCATCCTGCTGGGAGGTGGATGCCAAAGGCTTGGTCCGCTTGAATATCGAGGATATGCCCATGATGGTGAACTATCCGAAACAAAATACTGTTAAAAAAAGATAAGTTTATTAAAGTAGATTCAATATTATAAATGATTGGTTATATATATAAATTTATATGGTTGTTTATTAAGGTAGTTTGGTATGTATATAAGAATTTGGCAAATGAATGATTTTTAAATAATATTTTTTAGCGGAAAAAAAAAGAATAAAAGGTCTTTTAACGGTGTTTTATTTGAGCAAAGGTCTTTTCTGAAAAACGCAGAAATATATTGCTAAATTTATCTAAAAAAATAGAATATATGGCGACGAGAAGGCCAAGAGCTAATGATGAAATGACATGGTTCAAAATGGATGAGGCGCAACCAGATAGAGTGTGTGCACACAAGACAAAGCATACATTCTTCAGCTATGGTAAGCAGTATTGTAAGGAACGGAAACACAAGATAAATATTACAACGCCTATCCGAATAAGTCCGAGAAACTCATCCAGCTAGACGGGGTCAAATACTGTTAAAGCAGAATGCCTGGACAACCGAGAAATTCGGAAAACAGAGCACTGCTGTATGTAACATGCACTTGTCTGGCAACGGAATATAAGCAGCCACAGAAATGCATGAAACAACAAAAAAACAGGTTCAGCAACAAGTGCACTGATTTCTATGGCTTGAAAGGGAAATTAGAAACATATCGGAAAGGTATGTTTTCGATAACCACAATGGTAAAATGAAGGGGACTCACACGTTAGAAAACGACATTCAAAGAAGAAGACAATGAAAGAAAAAAACAGCAACAGCAGCAGAATCAGAAAAATAATGACAACAGTCAGCAGAAACAACGGCAATGGAAACAACAAGCCAAGGGGGCTCTTTTGTCTTGATGCATATAAAAAAGAATCTTGTCAAAGCACAGACTTGCTCAAACAAAAGACTAAAAAAATTTGCACAAAGGAGGCAAAAGACAAACAAAATTATGTTTTTAGCCCCCAATAACATATGTAATGAATAAAAAATATATCTATCTAGTTTCAACAGCATATGTAAAAAAGTGTAACAACAGCGTAAAAGCTTTAAAGATTTAAAGCTAAAGTGTCAAAATCGCCATCTATGAAGTGCAAATAGCCAGGAAACAATTGATTCCACAAAGAAAAAAGCAATAAATTGTATAAGGAAACGCCATTATTATAATTTTATGTTTAATACATACCTTGAAACAATAGATTGCAGGTAGGCAAGAGATAGTGATAATATTATTTGTGTACGCCTGTGCGGGCTATCAAGACACTGTAGTTGTGTGGAGCGAAAGATTTGAATCCGACAAAGGCTGGTATTTGTCGGCTTGCAGAATCGATTGTTTGCGCTTTAAAATTGAAGAAAAAAATGCGACGCAATCCTTACGCACACACAAACACAGATGCACAAAAAACACGCGCTTTCGAATAAATATTGTTGTCTGGTCAAAAGCAGAACAACTCCTTTTTTTAAAGAAGTAGCTATTAGATACTGGTCACGCTTTTTTAAATGCTTGCTAAACTAGCGATGCCTAAAAAGAGGGTGATATGGGTGACTATATTGTCGAGCCTGCAGATTATATATATTCAAAAAAGCCCGATGATGAGATACTTTGCGCTGACAAGCGATCTTAGTTGAGGAGTATGCACGCAGTATGCAGAATGCGGCCAGTAAGCAGATGCCAAAATATAAATGCTTTGTAGTAAGGTAATTAAGGCAAAAGAAGCGTAGGCATACAAGCAAGTCAGATAAACAATAAACAAATAAACAAGAAAATAAAAGTTAGAGCTTCAAGTGCTAAATATATACCGAAGTTTCAAATAAATAATTAGAAAATGTAGATACACCAGAAATAGACTAAAAGCAAGAAGAAATAAAAAGTATATATAATGTATTTTTTTAAAACCGACAATTAAACCAGGTTTCAAAATACAAGATATATAGCTGAGAAATAAAGATTAAAAAGAAATAAAAATGAATAATAAAAATGAATAAAAATGTGGGTATTACTTAATGAGTTACAAATTTCTTATATAGAAGGAGCTAGAAATAAAAGAAAGGGAAAACTGAGAACTTTCTAAATGCTAGCAAAATCAGCATGCGAAGCGTTCGACAGCTTTTATAAAACGTATAAAGCCTGAGTTTTTGCAAAATACGCACGATGCTTTTTAATAGTCCAGAAAAGGAAAAAAAGTAGCGAAATTACTATTTCGGGACGGTGCAATATTTGCCATTTGAGCAGTACCATACTGCGCTTTGACAGAACAGATCTTGAAGCAGCTTCCTGGCATGACATCTGCCTTTCTTCTTATTTCTGGTGACCTCCTGTTTGTTTGTTTGTTTATTATTGCATTTGCTGTTTTATTTTGTTTTTGTTATTGTTGTTTTCCATTAGCTTATTTTTATGTTAGGATGACACAAAATAAAACGTATTTTGGCCAGTCTTGTACATTTCTGGTGCATTGAAAAAATAAAAATACACCGACATACCCATATTAAAGCCTCGGGAAAAGGTTTCTGAGCTGAACAAGGGACTTGAACTTTCGAAAGCAAAATTCATCTCTGCTTAATATATTAAAATGAATAATTTGAGAATATATTTTTATTTTACTACAGAAAAAGAAGAAAACAAATGGCAAGTCTGTGCTCTGACGCCTCCGTTTAATAAAAGGTGGTTTGTTCCCACATTGAATCAATTTCCAAATTTGGCAGCGTACTGTCCTTGTTTAGCACTTCCTGTGAAAAAAATAAAAAACGCTTTTATGCATAAGGTTTTGTTCAGGATACTTTTTTTTTGCTCAAGTTACCACCGAAATTAAAGCACAAAATCAATGAGAAGCTCTTATCTGTTGACTTGTTGGCTTTGCGTGGCTGCTGCTTTCTTCTATGCTGGGAAGTTTTAGTTTAAAATTGCAAAGGCACAAAAAAGTAAACGAAAACGCTCTGTAGTGCAGTAAAGTGATTTTTTAAAAGAAAAAATTTATTTTTACTCATCAACTTTTCAAAAGCGACAAAGGAAAAACTAAAAATAAACCATTAAAAAAACAAGGGTATTAAAACAAGACCAATAAATGGCAGAGAGCTTAATAGGACAAACTAAGTTTTTTTTAGAGCGGCAGCTCGCAGAGCTGCTGTGCGGGCTGTTGCTGGTGAGTTTGTAACTGCACAAGCGCTTGTTGGTGCTGTACATCCACGCAAGCACCGTCATTGCTACTGCTACTGCTGCTGCTGCTGCTACCGCTGTTGCTATTGTTCTCATCGCCACTGGTAGCAGGAGTAGCTGCGGCTGCAGCTGCGGCTGCGGCTGCTACATCTCCATTGCTGTTTCCATTAGCAACAATAGAGCTGACATCGCCTGACGCAGTAACAGAGCCAATAACAGGAACAGATCCAATTCCAGAAACATGGCTCATCGCGTTCATGCCAGAAATGTTAGAAGCAGCCGCTGCTGCAATTGCTGCTGCTGCTGCTACAGACGCAGAGGACCCAATATCGGTATTGCGATTAGTGTTATTTGCTACGTCCTGGTTGACTAGGTATCTGACAAACTCTTCCATCAGTTGATCCTGAGTCTGCATGTTCTTCTTCAGCCCGTTAAGCTCGTCAATCATCACTTGCTGCTGCTTGCCCAGCTGGTGCATATACATGGTCACTTCAGCGTGTGCATGCGTAAGCAGATGGATCTGGCTCTGTAGCTCTTCGGCAACCATGCGTAGCTCGCCCTCAGAATGCTTGCCATTTGACATTCCACCGATCGACTTGGATTTTGGCGGTATTTTTCTTTTTATCTTCTCAAGAAGGTCCGGGCGATTGTGCTGAAATCTGGGATGCTTGAATTCCCAAGCCTAAGAGAAAGCATAATAAAAATGAAATGTTTGTAGTTTTAATTGCAGCTGCTAAAAAAATGAAATTAAAAATAAAACATGTTTGAATAATTTCTTTTTTATTATCGTTTTTTGCTTACCTCATCTCCATAGCGCCGATTCTCTTCAGTGACCTTGACCTTGTGAAAATCGTACTTGTTAAGCTGACGGACAAAGCTGGCAAAGTTGTTGTGCTTGAAATGCTGCGGAAGCACATATTTGGAGAACTCGTTTGGATCCTTGACCACAAAGCTATCGCCCTCGATTCCCCAGCAGACAACCTCTCTATGCGACTCGTCCTCAAGCATTCTATATCAAACAGTGGCAGAATGGCAAGTTTTTCAAAGCAAAAAAAAAGTAATGCATTGCGTTGATCAGTGGTATATTTTGATATTTTAACAGAGCAGTAGGCAATATATCTCTCGGTTAATTTTATATAATATAAATAAGACAATGGCCGAAAAAGGACATTATTACGCTTTTTTTATTTTTTAACTGCTTAGCCATGTGCTACAAAATTACATGCGGTCCAAAATGCTTTTTTTGCATTTATATTATTTTTTTTGGGAAGGGCGATCGGAGAAGGGGGAGGAAAAAAAGGATCATGTGCACATAGTATACAAACATAGCAAAAATATCTGAGCAAAAAATTTGTGTGGCAGTAATGGCCTACCTAAAGAGCTTCTTGACAAAGTCCGGCACACCTGTTGTCATTGAGAAAATGTCAAATTTGTCATCCGCCGAGGTTTGCATAACACCATCAATGGGTTGGCCAAGCTCGCTATTCATAAGAGTGGCCGCTGCAATATTGTTCATCCGACTCAATTGTTGCTTTAAAGCAAAAGCAGAAAGAAGAGAGCGAAGCAAACAACTTGACCAGAGCAAAAAAGAACAAGTCAAAAAAGAAAAAATAAACAGCTTTGGACTAGTCTAAACAAATAGCTAAAAATAAGCAAAACTGTGGATGGGAAGGCAAAACCACGTCAAAACGAAAGAATTCGGGGAATCTCCTTGAGTACTTGTATTATTTGCGACAATATATATATATATATATATAAATAAATAAACAAAAATAACTCGCGAATAGGTATATATTCTATTTTTTTCTCTCAAGTTTTCTCTCTCTGTATATAATAGAAGTGTTTATAAATTATATTTTTTTCCTCCGCCAATCTAACTGAATTAATTGCCTCTTTTTTTATTGCAAACAAGAAAGCAATAGATTCTAGATTCTGCTTGATAGACAAGCTATAATTTTTTTTTGAAAGACATGGCGAAAACTGATATTGTTTTTACAAAATTATTTTTTGATTAGTTGTAATACTCCACAATAAAAACATGTAAAAAAATAGAAAATCAATTGGATTTTATATAGTGAAATACTTGTAGTGTCAGAAAAATGCTTTACAGAATAGCCAGCGTGGGGTAATCAACTGAATTGAAAAAGGACAAAAAGGGCAAATAGTCGAGCACGCATTGCCTGACGGAAGCTTGCAAAAATGTTGTCAATTAGTTATTGTAAAAGCATGGTGCTCATATTGTCTGCATTAAATGCTCTTTCTCTATTCTCTTTTTGATCATCATGCAAAGTACGTAATCCCAATCATGGTTATTTGTGCCTGAATAAATCTAGACTGACTGGCAATAAATTGACTCAATGTCTAGAACACGCAATAGCAATAGCAATAGCAATAGTGCAATGCACCTGCCAACTTGTTCGGAATTTTCTATTGCAATTTTTGTCTGTATATTCGTGTGGTAGATGAAAATTATTTTTAAGCGCTCGCTTGCATCTTATGCATATTGAAAACATCTTGTCAACACGATGTTTAATACATGTATAAAGTTCTAGAACCAACATCTATTCATAACAAAAGCAAGAAGGAAAAAGTCTGTATTTTGCAAGGGAGCTTTGTGAAGAAATTACCAATGATGACTACATTTATAATTAACAGCTATCATTGACAACAAATATCAATTCGCCGCTAAATTAGCCGGTGGCTTCGAGAAATTCAATCAATCAAATTTACGATTTATTAGCAACAAAGAAACCATCGAAAATCTAGCATCATTTGACATGAACAACTGCCCGAGCACTAACCAGGAACTCAAACAATGGTTGGCGCAGAGATACGCTGTCTATTGGTTCCGGAATAGGCCCTGAAGAATGCAAAAACAAGCGAATAGCTTCGCATGACTCCATGCTTCGGTTGAAATTAGCAAACACAGCTGTGAGCCTTTCTGCAAGCATTGCTGATTTGTCTTGAAGTATATTTTGGAAGCAGTTCTTCATATGCTCAGAGTCAATGAGCCCCAGTATCACCAGAGCCGTGCCTGCCGGCTCCACCAGCTGAGAATCAAAGGGCGAAAACAGCAGAGCTGAGAACAGCTTGCTCAAAAACTGCTGGATGCTCTGCTGGAATATCTGCTGCAACTCTGGTGACATGCCCTGAATTCCAACAATCTTGATATAGGCACCAAGCTTGTTGATTGCCTCGTATGTGCGCTGCTCGACGTCATAGATGTTGTTATCAATGCCCGCTAGAAGCATGTTCATAACGGCCTGCCAGGTAGCTGCTGGCAACCAGCGGATCATCGAGGGCAAGCGGAACTGAACAAGCTCAGAAAGGAGCTGCATATAAACTCGCATAACAGTGGGCGTCGTTATCTGGGCATCAGTAGCCGTGGTATGCAAGCAGTAAAGGCCAAATATCTCTGTTTCGCCAAAGCTGTCAGAAACCTCTTGTGATATCGATCGCTCGAGCTCATTGGGGGCAAAGCCCATCTCATTGCGAACTAGATGCGATATAGCAAGCGTAAGCGTTGTTATCCGACTTAGCGTATCCATATCTGTATCTGGGTGACTGGTTCTGATAACATCTTGCGATTGCTGGTATTTCTGAAGTATCGCGCGGACATTTAAGGAGAACTGAGTCATTTGCTCATTGTCTGGCAGCGAGGATATGTCGCAGTAGCGGGTTGCAGACTCAAATATCTGGATAACCTTACATGGTATTTCCTGGCCTCGAGGGTAGATAGACAGCATCTGCTCAAAAAACGGCTGGACCTCAAAGAGGAGATCGAAAACCATATGCATGTTGGTGAAGTTTGCTGAGGAAACGATTCCATCAAGCATATCCAGGCCATCCAGCAAGCGGCTGATTACCTGAGATTCTTCACGATGCTGATTAAAGTCAGGATCCTGGACAACCTGTGCTATGTTCATCAATATAAGGGATTTAAGCTCCAAAAACGCTCTTTCATGGTCTTCAGAGGATGAATGGCTGCACAATGACGCTAGTGCCTCGACCATTGACCCATGAATAGACACGGGGAACCGGGAAATATTGCTTGTAAAATACAGCATAAGGGAGGAAAACTTTATCGACTGGGTTATAGGTCGGGCAATGCTCGAGCGCTGAGAAAATGCGAGAAGCATATCCACACACATCTGCAAAACATCTTCCTCTGCAGTCCACAGATCAAAGGCCCGTCTTACAAACTCTAAGATGCTCTCGATTAGCGCAATGCCATTGCCCCCGTCAGCGGGCCTGCCAAATGCAGAGACAATATGCGGGCTCATATGACGATAGTCCGACATTTCGACCATAAAGTAAACAGGCACTATGCGGCGCAGTGCCCAAAAAAGCGTCTCTACAAGCAGCGGGCTACCATATGCTGCTAGTATTGACGAGGGGCTCATAAGCTCAAACTGAAGCGTCTTTAGTATGCTCACGACGCTCTGCACAACGCAGTCATGCTCGATGTCGTGACTCGCTAAAGAGGACTCCGAGACCGATGATGGAATTAGAACTCTTTCCGAGTTCCCTGAATCTGCCAACGTATAGCCTATCAGCAATACAATCCAGTGAATCTGCTCATGTAGAATATCAATCGAACGCTGCGTAGATTCATCGCTTGCACTTGCATATGTCCCATTGCTCATTGCGCTTTCCAAGCGATTAAATTCACTCTGCAATGCACTGCAGCGGCTGCAAAGGCTCTCGTAAATACGATCTATAGATGTACGGATATCCAGTCTTGCCAGCAGGCCAAAGAACTGGAGCTGGTCCTCATACACTATATAGTCTTTGGCCAAAAGGCTGTGATCGATCGACTGTGCATCGTTCCGCGAAGAGCTCTCCTTGACGCTATCCTCGCATACAAGCATACGCAGCTGGATGTACTCTGAACGGATCATACAAGCTGTCGAAGTCAAAAACTGTGTAAAGGACTTTAGCACGTTTTGATTGTCTAGTCGACCTTCGATATCTGTAGTGGCACCGCCAGAACTAGCCGAGATTTTTGCTTTGTCAGAGCTCTCTAATGATGCCTCTACAAGATACCCCCATTCACGGATTTCGTTGATAACGGATGTCCATGCACTAGCCAACTCATCAAATGCCTGCATTACAAAATAGTTGTCCATATCGCCAAACTCCTCGTCGATGTCATGGTGCTCGTCAGATTTTAGAATTCCCGAGGCAGCACGCAAAAGAAGGCATATAAACTTGCTTACTTCGCCAAAATAGCCAAATGTCTCAGGAACGCCAGCAGCCAACAGAGCTAATGGATGCAGACGCTCCCCAGCCACCATGGTCACTGGCTGCTCGTCAAGCTGGGCCTCGATAAAGCGACGGATCATCTGCGTAGTGGTCACAACTAGGTCTTCAGAGGCCTCAGATGTAAAGTCCATGGTGCATACATGATGAAGAACACGAAGCTGACTTTGCATTATAGTGTTGGCATAATCCGCTCGCATAGAATCAGTGCTCTTGGTGGCTGTTTCTGCAAATATGCCCTTTCCCCTTAGCCCCGAGATCTGTATCATGCACTGAAGTGCAATATGCGAGCTTCCAGGAGAAAAATACATGTGCATCTGGTCGCTCACTGTTGCCTCGTAGATCGAAAAGAACAGTCCCACTACGCTGCTGTCCAAGAGCAATGATTGCCACTCTGTGGGGAAAAGAGGAGTGCGGCTTCGCAGATCGCTGTCAAGAATGGCCAGGCCAGGTGCCTCATAGTCATCGCCGCCATCCAGATCTCCTGAACGTGCTCTTCCTTGAATGTCACTGCCACTGCTTGCACTGTTTTTCGCTGATAATGCACCTATAGATCCGCCAAAGGAGGAGTCAGCCAGCTTGTTGGCATCTAAAGATGTAAATGCCCAGTTAAGGACCCTTTCCGCAACATGCAGTGCCGAGCGCCGCTCATAAGCTATCGTATGGCTTCCACTTGACGAAATGCTCTGCTGTGCCAATGAGCGTTGAAGCTGACGATGCATGACCTTTAGCGCTGCTTCAAACAAATACATCAAATGTACCTTTTCAAAAGAAGCCTTGCACATATAGTGAAACTCCCAGGGTAAGTTGAACTCTGAACATTTGCTGCCACCAGAGATCTCGTCTATTAGATAAGTTGCTGTTATCAAGCCGATGCATGGAGTGTTGTGAACTGTGATGTCTTCGCAGAGAGTGCGTGTAAAGAGCATTCGCTGCTCTTCAGAAGAGTCGATCCAGGCTCGCTTCGTGATCACGGCAATGACCCAGCATAATGAATCAAGCACAAAGGACTCGAGCTGGCGACTAGCAGCGACTGCAAATTGGTAAAGCTCGTCGCGCAGAGAAATTGCCTCATTGAGTCCAAGAACAGCATAGCCGTTTACCAGCGATTCCTTGATCCCACGCAAAGCAAAAAATTTAGCAGTAGGCACGCTCGAATGATCTATTTTTTTAATTTTTTTGTATGGTTAAAATACAATATATTTAATAGCAGAGATATTGCAACTCGTTCTTCAACATTACTATCATACTGTCTCATTTTTTATTTGCTGCTAAATTATAATGATGACGATGGCGATGATTAGGAAAAGAAAGAGGGTATACCTACTTAGAACATATTTTCCTGCTGCTATAGCGTCAGGCCGCTTTCCAAATCCTTGTAAAACCTTTTCAGCAGCAAAGCGAGTTGCTGGGACCTATATAAATATTGCAGATAATAATAGCAAATAAAGAGAAAAAAGCAGAATGTTTCATTACCTAGCTCGGATAAAAACAATGCGTAAACCTGTAAAAAAAAAGTGAAATTCGCAGCTGTTGTCTACTACTCTTTAGAGCATAAAGGCTTTAGTTTATGAAACGTACTTGGAAGTCACCGCATGCCTGTTCCAATTCCCCAAGAAGCTGGCTGAATTCCATGAGTGCAAAATAATAACTAGCTATATATAAAGGTTAACAAAGATAGGAAATAAATTTTTCTAAAGCTGAACGAAACAAGTTTAAACCCCAAAAAATAAAAGGGTCTGTGTTCCAAAACAATAAAAAAAGTGACGATCAAATCAAAATATACTTCTTTTCTCACTAATTTTTCTCTTTATTCTTATTCTTAACAAAACAACTAATTTAATTTTTACCAGAATTTTTCTTTCTTAATTCAATGTTCTTGCTTTATTCGTGGGACTCGCCATTCCAAGATAAGGAGCTGTATTCCTTTGATCCAGCTTGTGTCAGCGTCCAGGTACCCGTTAATCGACGAGAACTCAAAAAGAAATTATATATTTATTGTTACGCAAACATCTGTTAACCATACCATTCAAGTGTATTGCTCTGTTATTTTTACCATTATTATATATAGACTTACTTGCAGCTCTGCAGCGTCGATTGGAAGCTTTGCCCAGTTAGCAGCACCAGCATCTCTCCAAACAGCTGTTTGCCAGCGATCACATATAAAAACACGCTTGTCGAATCCGGTCTCTGGAGTATAGTCCAGTTTCTTAAAAAGGAAGGCTATGATCTAGATGCGGAGCTTGATAAGGAGCAGCAGTCTCAGTCTGCAGCCTATTTCTCTCTTGTCCAAGACAGCCTAGTTGACTCTTTGCTGTTCAGCTGGTACTTGGTTTCGGAAAACTTTGCAGATGCGATTCGTCCTCGCCTAGCAAAGATGTTTGGGTTCCCGCTTAGTCTTTTTATTCCCACACAGCTGAAGGACCATGCAGAGGAAAGATTGCGGTTGCGCGGAATAACCAGCGAGATTGAAAATATAGATGACAAGCAGGAAACGCAGTCAAATGGCAATCTGCAAATGCTGAAAAACAAAATACCCCGTATTTACCTTTTGGCCAAGGAAGGGTTTAAGCGACATGCAGACAAGTCCTCGCATCCAGTGTACAAGCAAGCAGCCAAATGCCTTGATCTGTTGTCTAGAAAGCTGGAAAACAAGCATTACTTCTTTGGAGACGCGCCCACAATGCTTGATGCCGTAGTCTATGGATATTTGTCGCTTATCATTTACCCGGATCTGCCTCAAAACACGCTTAAGGACATCGTGACCAAGTCATATCCTAACTTGGTTGCTCTGTGTGATAGAATCAAAGAAAGGATCGATAGGCCCACTGTTGCTGAAGAGCAGAGCTGGTCATCGAATGCTTACTCGATAGCTAGACAGTTCTTTGCCAGCTATATGCCACTGACAAAGACAAGACAAGAAAGTGACGAGCCA
This sequence comes from Coemansia asiatica, assembly GCA_027478445.1. Lineage (NCBI taxonomy): Eukaryota > Fungi > Kickxellomycota > Kickxellomycetes > Kickxellales > Kickxellaceae > Coemansia > Coemansia asiatica. The sequence continues at coordinate 22,180 of JANBOH010000141.1, read as the reverse complement.
AATAATTTGCGGCTAGCAGAAAACACTCGGTCGATTGCGTGTGCCATGTTTGTATTCCTTGGGTATATTGTTTACAACGATGTCTTTTCATTACCAAAGCCCAAATGATTTATAACTGAACTATCTGCTTATTTATTTATTTTTTTTTCCAAAAGAAGAATAAAATGTTAAAAATGGAAAATGCGAAATTGCTGTTATAAAATAAAAAGCTTCAGATTTACTGGGATGTTATCTCGACCAGGCTCTTCTTACCCTCCATGTACTTGTTCAAAAGAGGATCTGCCTCAACGGTGGCAATCAGCTTGGAATACTCTGGAGTAAGCTTGCTTGATACAAGTGAGGGCAGGGCCTCGTCGAATGTAGCGCCATCAGTGCAGAAATGTCTGATCAAGTTGTAGGCCCTGATGTCGACGTAGCTGAGCTTGTCGCCACTGAGGCGACCATTATCTCCGTTCTTGTGCAGGCCTTCTGTAACTACCTCAATTGCCTTGTCCAGCATCTGAACAAATCTAGTATTGAGCTCTTCCATCTTTTCTTTGGAAGCATAGCGCTTCAAGTGGAAACCCATAGAGACATCGCTGAAAAAATCAGCGATCTGCTCCTGGTAGGCAGCCTGCTTGAGGTCGGCGGGGATAAAGCCATACTTGCGTGCTAGATAGCGAAGTATAGTGGTTGACTCGGCAATAACTGTTTCAACTTCGCCCTCGGCATCCTTCTCTATCAGCACAGGCATTCTTCCGTGGGGTTGCTCGCTCTTCTTCTGGGGCCACTCGGGATGCTCCTCGGTCCACTCGACATTGGCAGCTGTCAGCAAAATGCGGATTGGCTCAGCAAGCCCTGGGATAGGAAAGTAGCGAACGACGTATGAAGACTTGTTGGTTGAAGACATTTTTTGATAGAAGTAGAATGAATTTTGGTGAAGAGAATGGTCTTTTAGTTGCTTGATGTAGATGTAGCTAAAACGAACAAGGTGTGCTCAAAGCAGAGCTTAAATACCTTTTTTAGCTGTTCTTTTTCATTTGAAAGTGCCAAGTTTTGCTGCAATGTTGATTTGTAATCACTTAACATGTACTTTTTTTGCACTTCACACTAAACTCTGTCTATCTTACAGCAGTAGTGAAAATGAGACAGAAAGAGAAAAAGCAAGTGGCTTTTCTGAAAGCCTTTTAAATTCCCATTTGAATTGCTTGGCGCATGATGTCAAATTGCTTTTTTTCCTCTACAAATAAAGGGGTCCCTTATGCAGCAGCTTTGTTTTTCCTTTCTGGTGGGTCCGAGCTTTTCCCGCCTGGTCACATGCATTTTTCAAAAGACGGATCCGTCTGCTAATTCACAATTAAAAACCCCAAAAAAAAGATCCAGAGCATTTGAGATTCGACATTGGCATTGGCAGCCAAATAGCCTTTTTTGGCTTAAAGCGACATTGCAATATGTGGAAAATAAAACATGGTGCTAAATTAAAAGAATTTTAAAAGGCCATATAATATTCCCAGCATTAGTGGTTTTTAAAAAAATAAAAAAAATTAGATAGAAGCCAAAGACGACAGGGGCTCCTTGGAGACATGAGCAGCAAGCTGAGGCTCGGCATCGATCTTCTTTGCCAACTGCTTGAATTCGGGCGTAAGGCTGTCTATGACGTACTTGGCAAGCTCGGGCTCAATAGAAGCACCAAAGCCAGAAATGGTTCTCAAGTAAGCATATGCGGCAATGTCGACGTAGCTAAGCTCATTTCCAAAGAAGTAGCCGTTGCTGCCATTTTCACGCAGGATCCTTGAATGTACCTCAAACATCTTGTCAGAAAGGTCCTTGAAATTTTTGATCGCATCATCTTTGCTCTCGCCTGAACGCCCGCGAACACCGAAGAATAGGTTAGCGACATCGGCGATCTGGTCGCGGATTTCCTCTTGACGAGCGGCCTCCATTGGATCGCTGGGGATTAAACCATATTTGCGCGCAAGGTAGCGCTCGATTACCTTGGACTCACACAGGACAAAGTCGGAGCCATCCTTGTTGGCTCCCTTTTCAATAAGCACAGGTACGCGTCCAAAGGGCTGAGCTGCCTTTTCCTGTGGCCACGCTGGATTTTCCTCAACCCAGTTGGCATTGGCTGCTGTAAGCAGAAGACGGCTTGTTTCAGCTATTCCAGTGACCTTGAAGTAGCGAAGGACGTATGATGGAGCACTGGATGAAGACATTTCTGGAGAGTATAAAATAGTTTTATTTTGTAAGGTAGGGAGACTGATGATTTACAAAATAAATTTGCCAATAGCAAAGAAAATTGCTCTTCTTTTATAGGAAATGGACCTAGAGGAATCATAAAGAATTCCACATACTTAATTTGTCTTTAAAGTGCAAAAAATCGTTATAATAGTAAAAAAGAAAGTAAAAAAGGATTACTAATCAGCTCGACTTTTTCCATACTATTCTAAATCTTTTTTTTTAAAAAAAGAATCAAATGGAGCCCCTGAAACACAAAGAAGCACATATTAAAGAAATCATACATGACGCGATTTGTGTAAACTGATTTTTTTCTTCACCATCCAAAAAGTATGCAGAGGAAAAAAAAAAGCGGAGATTAAATCGGGGTTTTCGGAAATATATACAACATTTTCACTATTTCAAAAAAAAAATTGTATGCGCAAGCCAATTTGTCAGCAGAACTTTTATTAAACTTTTTTTTGCGATTTCAAATTGCAGACATGAAGACCATATTCGGAAAGCTGACCAGACGTTGCCACTGATGGAGAATGCATAAACAAATCGCGGCCATTCGACGACTTGGGAAAAGCAATTACATCGCGAAGGCTTGGTGACTCGGTGAGAATTGCAATGAGTCTGTCTAGGCCAAGCGCAATGCCGCCATGAGGAGGACACCCATGCCCTAACGCAGTGACCAGATGGTCAAAACTTGACTCAATCTTTGGAGGCAATTTGAGAATGTCCTTAAAGATGTAGCTTTGTACATCTGGGTCGTGCACTCTGATAGAACCACCACCGAGTTCGACGCCGTTGAGAACCAGATCATAGTGCTGGCCATGTACCTAAAATCAAGCAAAGGCATATAAACATTTTGTGTATTTTTGTATAAATGTATGATTTTTTCGCGTTTAAATGCTGAAAACAAGTTTTCTCTTTTTCTTTTTCTTTTTTTGCTACCAATCCTTACCTTTGCAGGATTTGTGTATAAAAGAGGCAAGTCTTTTTCTACAGGAGCTGTAAACGGATGATGCGTAGCAGAAAGACGGCCATTGGCATCATCAACATCACGAGTAAACAATGGAAAGTCCTCGATCCACAAAAAGCAGTAGATGTCATTGAGGATATCGAGATAGCCCTTCTCCTGAAGCATTTTGGCCATCAGCGTACGTATTCTTCCAAGAGTAGTGTTTGCTGGAGTTACATATGCTGAGCGCTCGCTGACAAAAAGCAAATCGCCGTTTTTTGCCGATATCGAACCCAAAAACTGCTTTAGCTTGAGCAAACTTTGACTGTCGTCATTAGATGCGTCAGCTTGAGCAGAGAGCCAGCGCGAAAGCAGCGAAGCCTTGCTGGTGCCTGTTACATTATTCTCGCTGCTGACTTTATGAACTGTTGTTAGCTATTGGAATATAGAGAATCATAATCTATAGATTAGTAAATATATGTGAGTATGTGTGGAAGAACGAATTATGAACCATTGCTTTTGCAAAGATTTTAAATTTTAATCATTTTAATCATTTTTAACTTGCCTTTGATTCGTTGTTGCTCTGGCTGACGCGCATCAGATCAATAGATGGTGCAAGCTCCTTAGTAGAAAATATATTCGCGCCGTTTGGGATAACAAGTACCTCTGTAATTGTATGGTCATCAATGGCCAGATCAGGCACCTGAGTAATTTCAAGACCAAACCTTGTATCTGGCTTGTCTGAGCCGTATCTACACGTTGCGTCAGCAAAAGACATGCGAGGGAAAGGCAACTGAATGTCTACGTTTTTCACAGTTTTCCAGATATGTTGAACTAAAAGCTCAATTACATTCTGGATATCCTTCTTTTCGATAAAAGACATCTCGACATCGATCTATAAACGGCCATTAAAATGACGATCAACAAACAAACAAAAAAAAAACCAGTTGTAATATCGTTTAGCTAATCAAAATACTTGTTCCCTAAATTAATAAGCAAATATATATAAATACACAAGTTGACTGCTTGAACAAAACGAAGTAAGGATGGCAGTATGTCAAAAAAAAAAAAGCTTACCTGGGTGAATTCAGGCTGTCGATCAGCACGCAGGTCCTCATCTCTAAAGCAGCGTGCGATCTGATAGTAGCGGTCGAAACCAGCTGCCATCAGCATCTGCTTAAACTACAATCGCATTTATAATTTAAAAAAGTTGCAAATCGGCTATACTTTATTTAGAAATAAATAACGACACAAACATAAACACAAATCGTGTGCACAAAAAACATCTGATTGTTTTTTCTTTCTGGATTGCGCTAGACAAAAAATATATATATATGTGGCTTCACTTACTTGCTGAGGGCTTTGCGGAAGAGCGTAGCAGGAGCCAGCGTCGATCCTTGTTGGCACAAGAAACTCCCTAGCTCCTTCGGGCGTAGATTTGAATAGCAGAGGCGTTTCGATATCCACAAATCCTAGTTTTAAATTGTAAAAGAAAACGGTAGATATAATGCAGAAAGGTTACAAATATGGCCAATTAAGCATCTGCAGTTTCAAATGTCGCGCTTATCTTGATTCTCGCCAATCAATAACCCCAAACAAAACAAATAACATTGAGTTAAAAAAGCTCAACGATAACCTATCGCTGTGCCTTTGGATTTAAAGGATGGCGCAATCACACAAATAAATAGAAACGGGATCCAGAAGAGGCAATAACAGCGATAGGACGAAAAGAAAAATAGATTGAAAAAAATCACATTAATGCCAAAACAAGGATGACTGTCATTTTAGCGGACTTTGGCCAGAGAGCAAACTTGATAGGCGCTAAAAAAAGCACTACAAAAGGGGGAAACCACTCCTCAATTTTTTTCTTTTTGGGGAAGTGGACAGAAAAAAAAGGCCCAGATTAGAGCTGATGTCATACAAAGTAAAAAAAAAAGCAAAAAAGGCTGGAAAGACAATAGAGCCAAAAAGGAACACATACAAATATATACCAGTGAGCACAAAGCAAAAAAAACGACGGAGATTATTAAGATATAATGGGTTGGGTTATAGCGTTTGTCCCCAAGCTAAATTGCCAGCATTGTTGGCTGCAAGGATGCGGAACAATCAACTAGGCTTACCGTTGTCATTCATAAATTGCCGAACAGCCATGGTTGTCTTGGAGCGCACTCGGATGTTGTGCTGGAGCTCGGGCCGACGGAGGTCGAGGTACCGATGAGCAAGTCTTGTGTCCTCGCCCGGCAGCGTGCTTTTTACATGCGGATTAAACGGCAGCGGTCGAGCGTGGTTGAGCACCTGGATCCTGTCGACCAGAAGCTCGATCTTGCCAGTTGGCGTCGCGTCCTTGACCATCTCCTGCGGTCGCCGCACCACTTTGCCAGCGACGCTGACCAGCGAATCCGTAGACAGCCTTTCAAGCACAAGCTTCTGCTCGTCAAAGTGCGGAATCCTGCTTTGCTCTGCTAGCAGCTGCACAGAGCCATAGGCGTCACGCAGCTGGACAAAGACCAGCGTGTCAGACAAAACACGGATGTTCTGCACCCATCCACACAACGAGACGATTTGGTCCACGTTCTCTGCACCGAGATCCCCACATGTATGCGTGCGCATGCTCGTGGCCAGCATACCTGTTTTGCTTGCCAGGGTGCTGCTTGCCGCGCTGTGCATATATGCTACGCAAGATTCGAAAAAATGGCAAAAATAAAAAATTAGAATTTGGACAGATATGCTATAAATGCATGCTGCTCTGTATATCTGTCACCTGCATATACTGCTCAGCATAAGAAATAAAGAATAAAACATGAATGTAATATTTTAAAAATCGCTTTCTTTTTTTTTTTTGCTCACACGCCGAACAACAAAGAAATAATCAAACCTGTAGTTGCTCTGCATGGATCGCATTAAATGTGACTTGTTTCAACAAGAAAAGATGTCAACAGAAAAGATTTCTTGTATTAGAAAAGCAAAACAGATGTTAAGAGATAATCAACCAGACAGGATGTTGTAAAGAAAATACAAAAAGGGGATAATGGAAAAGTGTGGAAAGCAAATGCGGGTAAGCTACATAACAGTGGCATGCTTGGGTATACAGCGAATGTCAACGTTATTGTTTTCTTGCATTGGGAATGCCAGCCAAAAAAGAGAGAGAAGAGAGACTCCATACCTACCAAATAGTTTGTTTATGGAAAAACAAACAAACTGGCAAAGCCATAAATTGGTGCTCTATTGAGCATATAGTGGTTAAAGGTATGAAATGCCCAGTGGCCATGCCAACACATCCATTGTTATGTTTACAAAAACAGCATATGTAAGTTCCAAAAAAACCCGAAAAAACTTTTGTGTCCTTAACTAGTTTCTCAATATATGTGCGCTTTTAAATTTCTTGCTATCTTGTATTCTTCATTTTTTTTTAATTGACGCAATAACCGACACAAAAACAGGTTAGAAACTCAGATCCACCTGTGCAGGTAAGATATACACACAGATGCAAATAAAATTACAAATACAAGCGCAAAGACACAGAAACTCGTGGTAAACAGAGACAACCATGGCATATGATCATCATATGCACTGGACGACAAGAATAATCTACGCTGTTTTTTGCATGCGTACGCTGTTTTATTTATTTTATTTTATTTTATTTTTTCACCACTCAACCATGCAGCAAAATAAGCAGACACTTATGCACATATACGCAGGAAAAGCAAAACGGGCCTTGTTTACCAGGATGTATAAAAGACCTGCTGATCATAGCTCGCAGCCAGACACGGTGCTACAGTTGCTCTATATGTCATTTCATATTTTGTGTGCCAACAGAAATATATATCCAGACAAAATAAGCATATGCGATTTTGAAAAGCATGCGTGAATGTGTGAACGTTTCTTTTTTTGTCTGGAGAAATCGGTAAAGGCAGATAAACAATGAAATATGAGCTTATTTGAAGAAAAAAAAACAAATGAGCATTAGCTGATTTTGTTGGTCAAACATACCTGGTTCTCTAGCCGATACAAGGGTTCTCTTTAGCATGGAAAATATTTGTCGATTCATCTCTGTATTTCTGTTATTGCTATTGTTATTGTTATTGACTAGACAAGGTGGCAATCAAGAATAAAGAAGGAAATGTTAATATTAATTAAAAATGTGCGACAAACACCTCAATTCCAATATCTTTTGCAAATTTATATTTAATATTGCTCGTTTTTATGCAAGATAATGGGGCAATTCTTTTTCCCATGGGTTGATCCAATGAATTTTTTAACTTTGTTCAAGACCAGTAACAAGCAACGGTTTCTGGTTCTATAACTGATCGGTTTGTAAAGTTTAAGAAATATTTTTTTAAAATGGAAAATAGACAGGAAAAAATTGGATAAATAGAAAGGAATAAAAAAAAGAGAGGGATAAAAAAATAGAATGCAGCTTATGCTTACTTCCAAGAAGAAAAAGCAAACAGTAACATTCGTTTGCTTTTCTACTTGGCCAGCTTCTAATAAAAATAGTGGAAAATACGAAATCTATAGAGAGCGTTTCATGTTACCAGGCCACCACCAACGCCCAACACCCAAGACAAGATAAAATGATCCTTATACTTTTGGTTCATCAGCAAACAAAGGTATATACAAAATGCTTTTTTTTGTGTAGCTTGACAAGCATAGATACCTGTACCGTCTGTACTTTTGTTTCGTTTTGTTTTTCTCTTATCGTTTTAAAAGGCCCCAGACTCAGTTGTTACCAGCATAACCTGTGCGCTGAACTAAACCAGTTGCTGATGTGGGCTGCTGTGCCTGCTGCTGTGCTTGATGAGGAGAGGCAATAGCGCTGGGCGACCAATAGTGGCTGGTGGCCATGTACGAGGTGGCGATATTACCAGCAGCGGCAGGCGCGGCCTGGTTGCCTGCGGCAGCAGCTACTGCAGCGGCAACAGCAGCAGCAGATGCAGACGAATTGGATTCGAGAGGGGTGCTAGGCGTAGAGATCTGCGTCTGGTGCTGAGCATGGGGCTGGTGACCGTGGTACTGGTGCTGATGCTGGTGTGTCTGATGGTGCTGCTGTTGCTGATGATGATACGCGTAATGGCTGCTAGCTTGCTGTTGCTGTTGCTGCTGCTGTTGTTGTTGAGGCTGCTGCGGGTGACTGTATCCGTGGTGATAGCTGCTCAAGCTGTTCATTCCCGGGATTGTGGCAGCAGCAACAGCGGCAGCAGCAGAGATCCCGTTGCCGTTGGTGTTTCCGCTAGTGCCGCCAGCTGAATGCGGAGTGTGTGCAATGGCACTGGTAATGGGCGAGTGATGCTGCGACTGGCTGGTGCTGCCAGGGTATGACGTGTAGCCAGGAACAGCGCCGTAGGACACGGCACCATTTGTGGCAGTCTGCGAAACCATGCCCGGAACATAGGCACCAGGAGTGCCCGCCGAGGCAGCGGCAACGGCAGCGGCAGCAGCAGCCTGAGCAACGGCGTTTTGACCATATGAGTACTGCAGGTAAGAGGCAGAAGAGGCAGCGTTTGCAGCTGCCATAGCTGGCGAGCCATCGTTGGCCTTGTGATCCTCAGTAAGTCCATGGTGCAGGTCATGGTTGACAGACGCATTGCCAGTGCCCATCGCCGCAGCAGCAGCGGCAGCAGCGGCAGTAGCAGAGCCAGTGCCAACAGAATACGAGTGGGACTGTGACTGGCGTGGCTGCGACATGTACGAGTTGGACTCTGTCGGTATGGGCTGCGCAACGCGCTCGCCAGGCGTGTCAGGCACGTTGAGGCAAGCCTGGATCAAGTTCTTGCCCTCGGGTTGCGTAACAATGGGCTGCAGCTTGGGCGTAGTAAATGTGTAGACAAGACCAGTCTCGGAAACCACAAGCAGAAGCACTTGGGTCCCGGTAAGTGTGCTGAGCTCGTAGGCCTTCTTCATGATGCCAGCCTTGCGCTTGCTGAACGTAATGTGTCGCCGGCTCTTGTCCTCGATGTACTCGATCTTGATCTTGCGGCGCCCGGCGCGCTTCTCGGCAGTGCTGCTCTCGCCTGCACCGCGCGAGTTGTTCTCCGACTCGTTGCCATCTGACTCTTCGTCTTCGCGCGTGCGCTTTGCAGCTGGAGTTTGATTGCGCGACTCGCTGGCAGCGGAAAACCTAGCAACTGGCTGCTGTTGTTGCTGTTGCTGTTGATGCTGTGGGTGGCTGTGCGGATGATCAAGCAGCGCGACGCCTGCGGCGGCGGCGGCGTCGACAGACGCATAGGCGGCGCCAAGCCTGGAGGAGTCGTCGGGTATAAAGGCAGAGTTCATCTTAAACAGGTTTTGGGCCGAAAGAGATGAGGACGACGACGACGACGACGGGTGGGCGGGAGCGGCTGTTTCGGTAGATGAAATAGACAGATTATCTGGGTAGCCTAGAGCTTTGGGTTCGTATCCGTACATACGCAGGGGGTGTGTGAGTCTACATGGATACAGAGAAGCAAGAGCCGCATCATTTCAGGTCGCAATCGGACACAAATGATTAAGACCGAGAAGCAGAGATAGAGAGACATTAAGGTCCCAAAAAAGGAAACGAAAAATTTTTTGTTGAGGTTAGTAAGCATCAAGGTTTGGTTATTTCTTTTTTTTTTCGTTTGGACCAATTAATTGTGCTAAGCAGTAGTTTTTTCTTTCTAATAATGCAGCTGTTACTAAGCATCAGAAGAGCGGGAGCAGGGTCAAGCACAATAAAGCAAACAATGCCGTGCTGCACATGGCAGGCAGCATTGGAAAACAAGTGGGAAAAAGAAAGGGTCAGAGCAAGCAAGCAAGCAGCCTCTCTGGCGGCAAGAAACGGGAGCAAGCAAGCAGGCTTGTGCGGGCGGCTCGTCTCGCTGGTCGCCCCCCTGCCAGAAATGCACAGAGATGGCTTGGCGGCCGCAGACTCAGACGCAGATACAGGCAGGAGGACACGCAGCAGAGAAAGCCATTTGCACATATGAAGGCAAAGGAAAGCAGCACATGCATGGCGAGGAGAAAAGTGCCAGCGTGCACCCTTTTTTTTACACGCAGCGCAGAGAGGCGGCACAAGGCGGCAGCTGTGGAACAATGGTCAGCAATGCCATATTTCCTCGCTGCGGGTTGTCCCGTCTGGTGCTGCCGCTGCTGGAAATATCAAGTGATTTGCGCAGGGAGAGGTAATAAAATAACCCGAGCATGTATTTCCCGCCATCTGGCGAGGACGGTGCGCACCAGGGCCAAAGTCAAAGTCAAAGCCAAATTCAAAGCCAGGAACAGGACCAGGACCAGGACCAGAACATGGCCGATGCGATACAACGCAATAGTACGCGATACGATACCTTGTGCTCGCGGGGCTTTTGTCTTGCTGATGATGCTGATGCCGTGCGGGGGCGCAGAGGGTGGCTGCTGCCTGTCGAAGCACACGGATATTAGCAGCCGATTGATTGCCCAGGGCTGCTGGAGCAGGGAATTGGGGGAGAGAGGAGAGGCTGACAAAAAAAGTACAGGAACAAGATAGCTTGCGCTTGTTGATAGCTTTATGTTGAGCTCTTTTAGTCAAAAGGGTCAAGTTGGACGCGTACCAGAGTAGAGATGTCTGGCTTTGGGCTAGCGATGGGATATGGCTGGTTACTGCGGTCTAGCAAGACTGATGACCCAAACAGCCGGTGCAGTAGACAAGGCGGGGTGTGGCAAGGCCTCTGATGTCGATATTGATGCTCTAATGCTCTAATGCTCTAATGTAGTGGCAGTGGCAGTGGCAGTGACAGTGACAGTGGAAAGCAAGCAAGCAAAGAAGGAAAGAAAAAATACAAGCGCAAAGTATAAAAATGACTGCTGCAGAGAATAAGAAAACAGGAAAAAAAAGAATGTGTGTAGCTGCTACCAAGAGATTTTTGAGCAAGATGGTTAGTATGCAGTCGATCCAAAACCGGAGGTAAGGCGAAAGCCGACGAGGGTGACCTGCAAAGAAAATGGCCAGAAAATCAAAGTCCTAGGTAGATAAGCCTAAGCACGCAAAAGAGCGTCCTGCAGAAAGTGGGTGAGAAAAAAAAGGCACTCCTTGGTTGTGCATCAGCCAGAGATTGCCCGATTTGACGAGAGCAAATTGACAAGAGCAGAGGGATATGGGCAGAGACCTCCCACAGAAGGGCTGTTGATACAGACATGGGTGATAGGCAGGATGTAATTAATTCAGGCTTGCGGACATCATTAACTCAAAAAAAAAGCATGAGCATGAGTATGAACATGAACATGAACATGAACATGAGCACGAGAGCACAGGCATTAGCACAGGCATTAACACAGGCAACAAGCCGCCGTTGAATCGCTGGTGTATGAAGATACTAACCTACTGGATGCGTGGACGCTGCAATGCTTCGAGTGACAAGGCTGCCGACGTGTGTGTATATACGAGGGCAGTAGCGAGGGTGAGGACTGGGGTATGTGGCAAGGGTGTAGACGTGAGCAAGTGCAGTCAGTCGGCGGATGTGGTCGGCGACTAACAAACGTAGGATGACTAACAAACGTAGGATGACTAACAAACGTAGGATGACTGAAAGTAGAAAAAAAAGGATGCGCTGCTGGCTTGCTAAGGAAAGAACGGTTGGAGGCAAAGAAATTGGAAGCAGGCTGTGCTGTGGAGATAAAGTGCCTTTTTTGAACATGGTGTCGCAACGCCGCGGCTTTATTCGGCTCAAGACGAATGCCAAAAACTTTTTCATATAACGCGGTCACTCGCTGCCAACAGGCCCGCTCTGTCCAGCGCTAAAGTGCAAGAGCCTTTCGACCACTCCTATGGCCGCTATCCGTCGTTTTTTGGCCAAGCGTGTTCCTTGTCCACCCCTCCAGCCCTCATGCGGGCGACGACTTTTTTTTTTTTTTTGCTTTTTCTTTTAACAAGTCGAAAATGCACGGCAGCCTCCCCAACCAGCCCCCTGCTGTATCCAGGGTTACGCACACCCCCACGGACTCTGCTCTCCAATCATCGCCTGCGCCTTTCGGTCCTTGTTGCCACTGGCGCACAACAGCCCATTCCACTGGCTATTCAGCTCGCCTCCGCAACCTTCCACATGAAAGCGCTGTCTCCCATTGCCCGACATGCTCTAGAGAGCGGGAACTATGGAGAAAGCATATCGCCAGCCATCCATGCTTTCTCTCTCTCTACCAGCAACAAAAAAAACCAGCACACGACTGCTTGGGAATTGTTGTATCAGCAGCCTGCTCTGCTGGCCACACATTGACGCTGGCTGCAAGGCGCCTCATCTGCAAAAGGAAATGCATTGCTATATTATTTTTGCCTGTTTTTCCAGACGGCCGTTATCAAGCTGCCCGCCACTCTATCGGAAACAGTCCAGAATGTCTTTTTTGCTTCTAAAGCCTCAGTGCAGGCAAGCAAAAAAATGCAAAAAAAATTGTTGATATTGTGTGTGTGTGCCTTCTGAGCGTTACAGTGTAAAACATTGAAATAATGCACAGAGCATCCAGCAAATCAAACGCCATTTGCCCAAAAAAAAAATACTTCAAGTGCGCAAGCTGATTAGCGAAAAAAGCGCGCTTGGCAGAAGAGTGTATATTCCGGGACGCTGATTTTGCCCCACCACCGTCGTCAGCCAACATCAATCGATATTTCTCGAACAAGATATTTTTTCATCTATCCAAGAATTATCTCAATGGAACCAAAACGATAAAGAACAAAAAAATGTCCTTATCGGGCTACGGCTATGCACATTCATCGGTCTCGCTCTGATGAAACCGCCGCAGCCATCGGCTGATCACTTGCGCTAGACATCCAGTTTAGACCGCTTATTCAGGCTGCATTTGATACATAGTATTGTGTTTGCGTATGTATGTGTGTGTGTCTGAGAGGCAGCAATGTTTTTTGGCACTGTACAGCTCTGGCAAGACACAAATTATTTTAGTTTAATATGTAGAGTATGTTTTTTGCTTGAGATAAGTTATTGCTCGTATAGCATGGTCACTAGTCTTCAGTCTAATATATGCGTCATTGTCTATGTGGCATAGCTGCAGCCCGAAAGACAGGCCATTGCAAAACAAAAAAGAAAGCAACAAGCTGGGTGGACCGTCCTGTCTATCAAAATATTAAATTTTATTTTTAGTACATTAAACAAATAAACAAATTAAAACCTGGGCAAACCCAACAATATACCTTTTTGCATGTCGCAATTATTTGCATTTGTAATTCTTTATAATAAAAGAATGTTCACAGAGCAAAAACTAAATTGTAAACAATTTTCTGCATAGTGTTATTTGCGAAGCACCGCAACTTCTGTAAACGACAATTAAAACTCTAGGTTTACTCGCCTTCACAGTTTGTCCATCCTATATTAAAAAGTATTACATTTTTGGTCTATCCTTATTTTCGAACTACGATTGCAATGGGCTCTTTTCTTTTCTTTTTGCAAATATTTTTCTCGATTGTCATTGCGCAATAGTAGTCATTCTTAAAGACTAAAAGTACTGCCATCCTTATTAAAAATCCAATCAAGTGAATAATTCGAGATAAAAGCCAAACCATTACTTGAAATGGAAAACCTCTAGCGCAAAGTTTCCAAAAGCAAAACTCTATAATTCATGATCAAAAAATAACAATAATTCTCTTTTTTTGCTATTCCCAACAAGGTGGCTGGTTGATTCAACAATGCTCTGGTATGCACACGCAAATATGGAATTTTTATTTTGCTGAAAACATATCGAGTTTGTTATTTTGCGTGCATGGTTTCCATTTTTAGAAACAAGCATTCCAAACAGCGCAATACATATCGTATGCATTCCAAATAATATCTTCAGTAATGCATGACGGCAACAAAAGAGAAAAAGTCTCAACATTGGTGATAATAAGACTCGATGAGAATAATAAATGTATATGTAAATTTTTGCATTTAATTTTATCTCAGAAATTCTGAGGCTGTCTAAAGCACACTATCTTTGTTTATTTTGCCAAAAACACTGCCTCCTGATTATAATCCAATAACGATAGTAATAATAATAAAAAGATTCCTCTGCTGATTTCTCCTAATTATTTGGATGGCGCAAGTCTTCTAACGTGTGAATTTCCCAGTAACCAGCAAAACAGAAAATCCAAGCATCTGCATTACAAGTCTTAATATAACAATTGCATCGATACATCAAATCTCCTATTTGCCAAATAAAAAATTTGTTGAGCACGTGTGTGTATGGCATGCAGTACACAACATATCGTCCATTTTTGGCAACAGGCAAAACAATCCCCTTACAGAATAAACCAAAATAAGGAAAATTGGCATGTGTTGCATTTCACACAAAACCAGTAGTCAGGCGAAAAAAGAAACAAACAAACAAGTAGGCAATTATAAAATTTTTTTGTAAATTTTTTTATGAGACAGCAATATGAGCGATTGGAGTCACTTTGTTTTTTTTTTTGGTCTAATAAAAATATAAAGTTTCTTACTTTGTCATAAAAAAATTTCTATTACTTATTTTGAAAACCGCGGAGGAGGCGTAGTGTTTGGAATGGTTGTCAAAGTTCTCAATAAGATGAAACCACAACAAAAATATATTTACAAAGTGCCATTGTGAAGACAATTAAATATCCTTTAGGAAAGAATGACCCTTACTCACAGTTTCCGTTTTCCCTAAATGGCTTTGTTAATTGAATTTATTTATTTTTCAAGAAAAAAATGAGGCTTAACGTAGAAATCACTTTATTATTATTATTATTATTAATTTTTATCATTAATTTTTAACTCGCATTTTGTTTTTCTTTGGCAGAATACCAAGCGGAAAAATCTAGAAGCTAATACATTGCAAAAGAAAATTATGAAATCCAACAGATATTCATACTGATAATTTTTTTTTAAAAATTAAAAATAAAAATCTAGCATTTTGTAACCACAGTTTAAATTTTTTTATTTAGACATGCAATTTTAAAAATTAATGTAAACTAATAGGTAACAGAGCAAATGCAACTAAAGCACAAATGGCAACAAAACCAGAAGAGGCAACAAAAATCCATATTACTTTTCATGGAAAAATAACTATATATTTTTAATATTATTATTTGCAAGAACACCGAGAAACATGGATTGATGATTTGTTTACTCCACAAATATAAACAACAATTGATGGAGGGGTTTTTTTTTTAAAAAAAAACAAGGCAATTTGTTTTATTTTGCAATTTTTATTCAAAAATTTTTTATTGTAAACAGGTACGTTATTGTTTTATCTTTTTAAACGCCTCTTTATCTATATTTTTCATAAATTTATTTTTGCCAGAAATAAAGTCGCCTGACATATTTTAAGTATCGATGGTCTAAATAAGGCTTGGTATTTTGTAAGAAAAATTAAATTTACGGTATTGAAACAACAAGCAATTATGACTCAATTTTTATATATAAAGGTTTTGTTCAGAAAAATAAAAACAACTAACAATTGAACCTTTTATAATTAAATTTTTTCTTTCTGACACATATGTGGAGTACTTTGTCAGGCGATATGCTTTTAAAAACTTATAAACTTTTATTAAAAATAGACTGTATATTTTTTGTTTAAACAAAAGCAAAATAACAAAATAACAAACAAACAAAAAAATAAATAATCTAGCAACTTCACAAATAATATATCTATTATGCTCTCGGTAATCTTCGCTCATCAAGCTAAAATAAAAAATAAAAAACAAAGCTATGATGCCAAAGGGGCTTAAGGTTTTTCCGTTTAAACAAACAGTTAGATTACTTCTGAGTAGTGGTTTCAAGCTTGTATTAATAAAAGTGGCGTTAAAAAGGACTAGAAGGAGAGCATCCAGGAACAATGAGTGGAGGCCAAGGGCCACGGCGTTTTGGGGAGACTAGGGATTACGTGGAAAGCGGGGTATGAATGTCGATCCTGTCGAGCGTCCTTGATCAGTTCGTCAGATCAATCGATCACGACGGCATGTTTACTCCGTAACACAAACAAAAAGAAACAGGCAACAAAACCTTAACCTTAAAAGGGAAAAAAAGCCGATTCTCTAGAAAAGTTGGATTATCCTCTTTATCGAAAATAATTGAGCTAGATCAGCCATACACGATTAAATTTCACTTCTTTTTGACAAAAAAGCTTACATCAATTGTTTTTTTTGATTATTTCGGCCAGTGGAGAAACAAACAAACATTACCTTTGCCATAGGTATACAACCGCTTATTTGCCTTTTTCCCATACAATAAAAAGTTTGTGTCATGAAAAGAAATACCTAAAAACAACGCTTTTATTTGTTTTCTTAACAAATACATGTATTTGCCATATTCGAATAAAAACTTAATTCGACTAGTATGTACATTGCTTGCAATTTAGCCACCCCTCTGTTTTATTTTTTTCTCGATTGATTTTCTTCGCTTGGATTATACTTGACTTTTTTGTAAACACTTGTTCCGATATGGCAATTGCAAGACTGTGGTCAATGGTTCAAAATAACAAAATTAAAACCCGAAACAAAATGGAGACAATCAATTAAGAAAGTCCTATTTTTTGTTATTATTGTATAAAAAACATTGATTAATATCTTTTTTTCTCCGCTTACTTTTTTCATAATCAAAACTCTGAATCCAAAGCTTTCCGTTTAAACTTTTGCTTCAGTTCATTTTTTGACTTTCTTTGAATTTGATAAAACCGAACAGTGATCCAAAACTACGGTTTTGAAGAAGCTGAAGATGAGATTTCGGATATTCCGCATGAAAAAAAATCATGAGCTTAAAATGCATGACGCATGTAAATTGTTTGTATTTTTTTTTTGTCATTGGTCGGTTGGTTGGTTGACGTGATGAAGTGAAAAAAGTGGTTCAGGCAATCGTCAATCAGATAACACAAAAATGCTTTTCTTTTGCAGCAACCGATAAGAGCCTTTTGCAGTGAATCTGTAGGTTTCTTTTTTTGGAAGGAGAGGACGAAGGGTCGCAACAATCAACAATTTCTATATACGCTCACACGCATGTATGTATTAAGCTCAGAGCGTCTATCTGATAAAAAGTACATGGATAAATTACTTGTTTTTTTACAAGTCTGCAATTGCTACTGCGTTGGCATATCGCTTGGACATAGACGGGGATCACGATTAAAAATTTAAAGAGGCTAGCTCTATCGCCAGCCATTCAGCCATCCATTGTGCAATTAGGAGAGAGAGAAAAAGTGTGTGGCTTGTGAATGGCCGAAGTCATCGCTTTTAAGATGCATCTCAAATGCGCCAGATTTAGACCTTTTTTTTGTGACTACTGCTATTTCTAGCACATGGAAGTAGAAGGCGTTTGTACAAGAAAGCGCTCACATTCGAACACAGGAGTTAAGGAGAGTTAAATGATAGAATAATGACCTTAATTGAGACAAAAGTGTCTTCAATTCTCTGCTTACTCAGATACACGATGCCATGTGTTTGCTCGAGGTCAGAGGAGCAAAAAGAAAAAACAAGGAAGGCTGCATTCAAATAAAACAATCCACATACATGCGTTATAGCTGACATACAAGCATGCATGGACAGTTCTCTACTGTTGAGCAACCGCAAAGTCCGATTATCTGCTGGTCCTGCTTCGCTTTTTGCTCTGATATTATTTTTACCTAATAGTAAATAATTTTTTTGACACTTTCTTTTTTCTTTATTCAAAAAAGCTGCATAAACTCAGCATACATTGCCTGCTCAATTGCTTTGGGTCAGCCAGCCAGTCACACAGCCGGTCAGTCTCGACTCCCCTTCCCGCTTCCTTTGCTGCCCACCCAATCCAATTTTTATCATCACTGGCCAGGTTTTTATTTGCCCAAAAAGTGGAGGGAAAATATTAGCTATAAAGCCAGGATGACCTCCGAGACTCGTCGCTCGTTGTCGCCTCTTTCATTGCCTCGAAACTCTTCTCCCTCTATTCCTGTTTCTAAAAGCTCTTATTTTTCTACAGACGCTTCCAGTGCTCGTCTAGCAAAGTCGACTATTCCTCTTCGTGATTTTTCTTTCTCTGACTCGACTGCCGAACAAGAAGCGGCACACAGCAACCATCACATTAGCAGCAGTCCTGCCAATCAGCCTACTCAGCCGCCCAAAGCCCCGGCGTCTCGCATTTCACAACCACTTTTACAAGGCATTTCTGAATTCGAACTTGTTCCTCTGAATCGAAATAGCAAAGCGGCTACTGGCAGTTTGACCAACATACACAGTAAGGACACAGTCGTCCCCGATATGAAGGGTGACCTTTACATAGACAAGCGTGCTGTTGTCACCGACAGCAATAGCCGCCGAAGCAGTATTGTGCGGCGCGTAGACAGCAGTGACATGGATAGCCGCGTGCCCACACCCGACCAGCCACTGCTCGACAGCAGCGCTATGCACAGTCCACTCGGCGACTACGGCCGCGCAAGCAGCGTGTCCATAACCGCAGAAAATGATCCGTATCAGCGGCACCGGCGTCTTTCATCGTCTTCAAGCGCGGATCTGACTGGATTTAGGCACGGGTGGAACCGCCAACAGCGTGGCTATCAGATCCTGGCACTCATATGTACGCTGCTTATTTCAGGTAGGTTGTCTAACTTTTTTTTAATTTGACTGCGGCTCTCCTATTAGCGAAAGTTAGCAGAAGGTAGCATGCTTCGGTAGAAGCAGTGCGCCTCTCCACCTGAGCAACAGCAGCTTAGCATGCGGCCTCCCTTCCCTGTTTTCATTTGGCATCTGTGTAGTTCTTAGTGTATGGCGATGTCCGGATTTTCCGGGCCAAAGTCATCTGCAATCTAGGAGTAGGCTTGTCGCTGATAGGACCAAACTATACCTCTGTTTATTTTATAGCTCATGATACCCACTATTTCTGCTTCTGCTGTGTGATTGAGCAAGCCAGCTGAAAGGGCCAAATTATAACTTACTAATTGCATTGTCATGTTCTGATGCGCATTTGTGTATGTATCCGTAACTGTGCATCGAGAAGACTACTGTCTTTTTTCGCACAAACTAAATGTAGTTGGCAGCCACTATTCTGCACATACACTCGGCGCGCTAAAGTCCACCATCAAAAAGGTAATGTATATTCAATGCATGTCAGAGGAGAGAGAGAGAGAGAAGCAAAAAAAAAAAAAACAAAGGCTTGTGAACACGCTTAAAGTTGCAGCTTTAATTAAAACATGGCACAAGAAATGGCATTGGTCATGCGCTTGACTTTGTGCACTTCATTGTTGAGGCAAGGCAAAGCAGAGCAAAGCAGAGCAAAGCAGAGCAGAACGCTTCCGTATAGACACGATCCCTCGGTGACCTACCTTTTTTTACATTTGTCTCCACGCCACACCACATTGCAACACAAAATTCAATTTCTTATTTTCCCTTTGCCGTGTTCTTTCGATACTGATGCTGATGCTAATGCTACAAGGTCGCTGCTTATCGCTAGAGTTGTTGTTTATTTTGTTGTTGTTGTCTGTGGTTCTTGTAGGAGCTTGGAATCACAAACGCACAGTATGGCGCACTACAGTCGTCGGTCTCTGCAGTAAACACGATTTTGCCCATTTTGGGAGGGCTGTTCATTGACTCCTTTGGCACAACAACAGGGTCGCTCGTAGCCACATTTCTTATCATGTTTGGCAATCTCATTATTTCTTTCTCGACTCACTCTCGGTCCTTTCCAACCATGGTTGTTGGTCGCATTTTCTACGGCCTAGGCTCTGGCACGATCACTGTTGTGCAGGAGACAATACTGGGCAGCTGGTTTAAGGGCAAGGGGCTGGCTCTGACCATAGCCATCCAGATAACCACTTCGCGCATTGCGTCTTTCTTGTCGATGGGCACCGCTATCCCCATTGCCGACCGCTTTGGCTTTTACGGCGCCGCGTTTTGGGCAAACTTTTTGGTCTGCGCCATATCCTTTGGAATCAACATACTGTACATGCTGGCCATGCGCAGGATCCGGCGCGGCACGCCCGAAAACATACTCAGCAGGCTGCGCTCAAAGCATAGATTTAATCCGCGGTTGGTTCTGTTCTTTTTTGGTATCTACTGGATGTTTATTATCGAGTCTTTCACGCTGGGCGGCGGCTGGAACAGCTTTTTGCACATCAACAGCGAGCTTGTCAAACTGAGATTTGGCGTCAATGACTCGGTTGCCGCGTGGTCTGCCAGCGTGTCGCAGATCATGCCCATATTCCTGGTGCCATTTCTGGGCTGGTTCTTCGATCAGTATGGAATGCGTACGGACATGCTGGTTCTGTCCACGTCGCTGTTTACCATTTCCATTGCGCTTCTAGGATTTACAATGCTGACGCCCATTATCGGGCTAATTATATTCTCTATCTCCCTTGCCCTAGGTCCGCTGGCAGAGATTACGGCAATATCGCTGATTCTTCCCAGCAGCTCATTGGGCACAGGGCTAGGCATATACAAGTCGGCAATGAACATTGGCTCGACCATTGTCGATATAGTTGTCGGCTTGCTTCAGGACCGGGGCTCGCGGCTGCTGGAGGATACAGAGCACAGCTACGACTATGTCATGGTCTTTTTCATGGTCTGGGGCATTCTTTCGACTATTGTTGCCACTGCGATCTTCTTCGTAGACAGGCGCAAGTGGCATAGTCTGTTACGGAGCAATGCTCGGAACCGCAGCGACGCACATCATTTGGTCAAGAACAAGATCAACAGTCCTATGGTCTATGTCTCATCTCCCAACTGGCGCGAGTATGTGCAGACGTGGAACTACATGGCTCTGGCCATTCTCTCCTCGCTTCTTATAATTAGTCTTGTGCTATTTGCCTACAAGCTGGCTTAGCGCACAAGCTAGTCGATCATTAGATATTTTTTATCCTGCATACTTCCTTACATTTTTTTGCATCGATCAATCATTTGCTAAGGTGCATTTTAACCAATTCGCATCTTATGTATTATTATTAAAACACTTATCACTCTTTTTTAATAATCCTTTCCTAGCATACCTTTTGAAGTATTTAAAATTTAAAGTTATTGTTAATAAAATTTTGCCCTTTCTCTCGAATTTAACTGTCTGGTCTTTGTGTTTTGATCAAGACAATACAAGCTGTTGAGCAATCGCTGACTGTTTTTTCTTTTCGCTTGATCGTAGTGCACTACTGGTTAAATTAATGACGATGCTTGTAGCTAAAAAAAGAAGTATTTAAAGTCATAAAATTAAATTTTTTATATCTATTTTGTAAGTAAACTTGTTTTCTTATTAGAATTTCTGTAAGGTTTCTATGGATCAAAATAAAGTTCTATAATAAATGCCAAGTTGGAAAATAAAAAATGAAAGAGAGAAGAAAAAAAGAGCCGGCTTCAGAATGATCGCGTAAAAGTTACATTTATGGAATTGAGAAGAATCAATTTGCAACAACGGTTGCAAAGTGCATGCAAAACTTTAATTTTGCTCGTCGACAAGCTTCTCTGGCTCAGAAGCAGCAGAAGAAACAGAAGGAGCAACAGATTCGACTTCTGCTTCCACTGCTTTGGCAAGAGCAGCAGGCGCTCTCAGCATAATGACCATTGCGCTCTCGTTGCCAACCGCTGCTTTTCTGTTCTCAACGCCAGTGGCATGCTTTGGCAGCAGCTTATCAATGGCAATTCTGCGGGACTTGTCTGGTTGTGTCATTCCGCGACGGCGTGCATACTGGGCAACCAGCCAGAGCGCGGAATTAATAAAAAGAAGTACAAGTTTGCAAATACCAACAGCAGCCATGCGCATTGTCGCGACTGCACCAAAGATTACGAAGGTCACCGAGTAGAAGAAAATGCGCACAAAAAGGCAGAGAGAAAGCCTGGCCAGTTCTGCCAAGACAGTCGCCGCCAGGAAAAAAATAAGTACCGCAAGAATGCTTATGCCAGTCTCCTCGAGCGTGATGCAATGCTCGAGGTCGGGTTGTTGCACGCACAGGGTGGTGTCAGCAATAGCAGCGACAAACTGCTGCCAGGGCGTGAGCGGTGGAGGCGGTGCGAGTGGATAAAAAACGAGGAGTATTTTAGCAATTGAATTTTTAGTTGTAAAGTGTTTAAAAATTTGAAGAACAAAAAAATATGGAGAAAAAAGTTGAAGAAAACAAAGAAAAAAAATGGAATCGGGCTCTTGC
>JANBOH010000140.1:0-38319 GCA_027478445.1 Coemansia asiatica | reverse complement strand
TTTTTTTTTCTTTAATTTCGTTATGCATTTTCGATTTAGTCTCTCCTAATTATCTTTTTTTTTCAATTCCATTTATTTTTATTTTTATTTTTAAAATAGCAGACTTGAGCATACCATGAAAAGGCTGAATTTATCTAAAGTTAGCGACGAACATTCCGACATGCTCCAGGAAGTCCAGCTTGCCGTCCAGGCGTGTCAAAGATGCATAATAATAACAGGCGCCGGCATATCGGTGTCCTCCGGTATCCCCGATTTCCGCTCACCCGAAGGGCTCTTCCAGCAGCTCAAGCAAAAATACCCCAACGCAGTCACCAATGGCAAGGATCTATTCGACGCCACGCTCTTCAGCGATCCTGCCATGATCAGCGTGTTCTACAACTTTATGGGCGAGCTGCGCAACCTGGTTAGCCAGGCAAACTGCACGCCGACGCATAGATTTATCAAGGAGCTGGAGGAAAATGGTAAGCTTCTGCGCTGCTATACACAGAACATAGATTCGCTGGAAAAGCGCATCGGCCTGGAGACTTCGTTCCAGCGTCCTGCGAGTTTGGAAACTGACGATTCGGCGAGCTCTCCTACCGACTGCAGTTCTCAGCTATCCGAGGCCAGCGGCGCTGCCGATACAGAAAAGAGCTTATCGAGCGAAGCACTTCCGGACAGCCAGCATTCTGATCCAGTGACACAGAGCCAGTTGAAGCACAAAAGGCCCGTGAGCAGGCGCCGGCGACAAACAACTCTGGACAAGACATTCACCAGAGCCGTGCAGCTCCACGGCGACCTGGACAATGTCGTCTGCACAATATGCCATACGCGCTATCCGTTTACGGAAAAGCTGGCCGAGGAATTCTGCGAGGGTGCGCCGCCTCCTTGTCCCAGATGCAAAGAAATAGAGGCTATTCGTGACCTGGTTGGTAAACGCTCGGTTGCCTCGGGTGTTTTGCGTCCTGATATTGTTCTTTACAACGAGGCTCATCCACAGAGTGTAAGTATTTTGTTTCTATCCCATGCTCCCCTTCTTGCTTATGTTGTTATTTCTGGCAAGTGGGAGAAAAATTAAGACGGACTCTTTTGATGTTAATTATCGATATATGGTTTTTAAAATTACCTACTGCTTTACTGTATGGTTTATGCTTTCTTTCTTTCGTTCTTTCTTTCTTTTTTGTTGTTGTTGTTCTCCACACATGGAATTACTGTTTGTTTTACCAACCTATTGTTTGCACATTACTGCTTATACTGTGGTGATGTTATCTTTATCTTTATCTTTATATTTTTTATAGGAGGTTATTGGGGCATTGAGCGAATACGATTTGAAGCGCAGACCGGATCTTCTGATAGTAATTGGCACATCGCTAAAGATCCCCGGTATCAAGCGCATGGTCAAAGAAATGTCTCGCTGCGTACACGATTGCTCTGCTCGTGCTAAGCGCGCCGGTGCAGGCAAGGCCATATTTATCAACAGGGACGAGCCGCCAAGAGGCTGGGAAGATGTGTTTGATATATTTGTTTCTGGCGACTCTGACCAGGCCATCGGTCTCTTGCCAATCAGTTCTGATGAATGTCCGACGGAAACAAGCGATACTGCGCCTGCTGCAGGATCGGCTGAAAAGATACTTGGCCAAAAAAGCTCTTCTAGCAGCGTTACGTCTATCGAGAACCTTTGTAGCTCAGATTTACTAGATGTATCTATTGAAAGGTCTGCGAAGACTCGGGTGAGACGCAGACAGCTCAAAAAGTCCGATGGCTCTGTGGCTTCTCTTGCAACAATAATAAGCAGAAAATCTGCTAATGGTCTGGCGAAAAGGTCTTCATTGACCAGACCTCAGCAGCAGAAGCTCAAGCAACATCAGAGACAGAAGCAGAAGCAGAAGCAGCCGCCACTGCGTAAGCTGACCTCTATGCTGAAGGTTGTCAAGTCTAGCGCTGTTGCAGAATCAAAGCGCACAAAGAATATGCGTGCATCTACTCGGTCTACACTAGGAAAGCTTGACATCCCAACATCTCCCCTTATAGCGCCTTCCTCCTCTCCGTTGTAAAGAAAAGCGAACTGTTATTATATTTAGCTAAATTTAAAGAAAGCAAAAATATATGAATTGTTTAATTGTTTATGCTACCACTACTGTGGATACAACAGGTGCACTGTCGTTAAACACATTGTTGTGTACAATTGTGCAAGTTAGCAGAACAAGCATGAGCATTGACTCCGGCATGTCATTTTCATATACAGTCAACACGCCCATCAAATGGTGGCTCTTCTTTTTAGTAACAAACTTGGCAACCACTTTGTCGCTGACATCACGCAGCTCCCACCAAAAGCCCCATGTTGACAGATACCACGAAAACTCATTGCTGTTGAAATCCACAAACGACCATCCACATTTGAACTTTCCGCGTCGTTTGGCCGATGCCTGGCCGTTAAATCCCTCTATTACCGCCGAACTTCTGGTCATTCCATGATACCTCCCCTTCAACAATACCTTTGTTGACAGGTCAGAAAAGCTCTGACGAAGCTGCATCAGTCTCTCGCTAAAGCTGACCTCGTATGCTGGCGGTGCCTCAATTATTGTCTTCCAGTCCCGGCCATCAGGCGTGCCCAAGTACACTAGCGCATTGGTCGTAATATACTGTGGCTTGATAAATGTAAACTGCGTAGACATGTGCAAATAAGTTGGTATGGATAAATATTAAGGAGGAAAGATTGCTTTTTTTCAAGATGGAGAATTGTGAGAATTTCTCAAGGTTTATAGACATCTTTTTCATTTATATGGAGAAAAAAATATATATATATAGAGATAAAAAAAAGAATAAAACGAGCTTTTTTTGCATTTATTTCTATTTTTATACTTTAGTGACGTCTTCATACATTTTTCTATGTAGAATTCGTTTATTTCTATATTTTGTGCTGCGCAGAGTTGGTATGAAAAAAAATAAAAAAAACAGCTCAACAAACAATGGCTTCATCTTAAACTCTTAAGTGTGTGTGGCAGTAATGCCCTTTAAATTAAAAAAGACAAAATCAACACAAAAAGAGCTTAGCCTTGTGGCAACTTTGCATAAAAGCATCTTTGAGCAACTCGCTGCCAATTCAGAGCTTGTTGCTAATCAAAGAAGCTACACTAAGTCCATGACTGAAGGCAGGAAACATGCATAATTTTCAAAAAGAAAAAAAACATGATGTTGAATTACAACAAGTCAGAGATGGTTATTGACATCTTCAAATGTGTATCCAGAGCAAATTAAATGCTTTGGACTTAGTAAACTATATGAGCCCCTGCATAGTCCCCACATCCACTTTTATGTGTCAGTGTGGGCTGGTAGGCTTTAGGTAAGCAACAACCAAATTATTTGTTATCTGCTTTTTTATCATTCTTAGCCCTCAGTATTTTAAAATTAATTTACTAATTATTCTTTTTTTTTTTTTGAAAACTTTTTTTTTTCTGTGTGTAAACAAATGTCTGAAATCTATTGGTTTTGGCCATAGTGTACAGTATAGGACAATGCCATCGCAACTCAGTCGTTTATGCAGCAAACCGTTTCTTTTACTTTTTGTTTTTGATGGTATTTAACTTTTTTTCTATGCTTAAACAATTGCAAAAAAAAATAATAATAATTTAAAATGAAGCATTTATTCTAGATAAAGTAAAAAGAAGCTTTTTCATGCCATAACAAGAGAAAGAAGGTGATACTAGCATGATTAAATCAGTTGCGAAAAAGAGACCATTCAGCTCAATGGAAGAAGGTTTAAAAATAAACAATAAACAACAACCATCTTTTCTTCGTGGCTCAAAGATAAACATAAGCAAAAATACTTTAACATTCAATTAAATGCACGCATGCACCTATGCTCAGATGAATGTTTGTGATAATGCAGGAACTGCTGTATCTGGAAAACTTCATACTTCATATAAAGTAAGCATTCCATCACAACCCTTTTTTATTCGTTTTATTTATTTTTTATTCAAACAATTTTCTTTTTATTCCTCTTCTTTTTTAAACATAATACTAACAACTTTTTTATATTTTTATTTTTATGTATAACAACCAGATCAAATCATTCTGCATTCTGTGGGTTTTTTATTAAAGCCTGTGGCCGTAGTGTAACAGATATCAGTCTGTAACCGTAATAAAACGTTTACATTTTCAATTTTTGACTTTATATTAAACAATGATGACTACTAGATTTATTGATTATAAAAAAACTAATACATAACTTGATAGCTAAAACCTTCTCAAATTTGTTTAAATGACCCACGTATCATTGAGGTTTTACGAGCCCGCAGCGAATGCGTTTTGGTAAAAGAAGCTGGACACGATGAGCTATTGCTGGTCATTTGCTTACTGTTGCAGTCGTCAGGCTCTTCAATGTACCAGCGCACAAATCGACCAACTGTGCTGGCAACATTGGTCTTATTGCGATCATTAACTGTTGATTGTGGAAACGCAAGTGTATCTCTGCGAATCTCTTTGCCTTTGGCTTTGGCTTTAGTTATCGAGTCCGATGTATCTACTGAGCTTTCTGACTGTGCAATCTTGTCAACGGTTCCCATCACTCGCTTTCCAGCCACTTGACACAAGTAAGAATCCAGCATCAGTGCACCAAGAGTAAACAACAGAGTCCAATAGAAAAGGCTGATTATGCCAAACAGTCCAGAAGCGTTATCGTCTGAATTGCTGCTGCTAGGTGAAGTGGGACTAGATGAACTGAAAAGTTTACTGCTTAGGCCAAGCGGGCTAATCGATGTATTATCGCTGTTGCTGTCATACTCTTCGATGGAGTCTGGTCTGCGAATCTGGTGCTCTGCAATATTGGGTGTTTTTATGCGCAAGGCAGACAAATGGCAATCTGCATTATTGCTATGACTAGAGCCGCTATTCCCCTCTCTGCGACGGGCCCAAAGACTAGACGGTGAGTTAAATAAAGGATAGTTTCCTTTATCCCCTGAAGGCGAGAGCGATGTATCATGCAAGCTTCTCTCGCTACTAGTTCGGTTATTATGATTAGAGGAGCCACTATAAAGAGACGATTCGCAATGCTGGTCACTCCTTACAGGCTGAAATGCAGGCGAAAACTCACTGTCGACAGTATTGCTACGACGACGACGACAAAGTACCTGGCTGCTCAGGCTTTCTGAAGACCACGTGGGGTCACTTGCTAGCGCAGCTATATCCTCACTGACGCTTTTGTCTACAAATGAATCTGACTGAAGCATTGCTTGTGTAAATGAGTTTCTGGCTCGGCGAATAAGAGGAACATTGCTACCTGCGAAGGCACTTGTATGAGCATCCGTACTTGGTTTAAACTGCTGCTGAAAAGTATACTGGTCGTTATAAAGACGAGGAAACTCGTGTTTTGATCTTTTCTCAATAGTGGCTGTCTCCGGAGATTCTAGAGACACATTTGGTGTGATCTCGCCGTCACTATGGTCCATATGATTAAAGTCAAAGTTGAAACCTCTTCTAGTTGGTGTACACAGGCTGTCTACCAATGATCCTGCTCCAGAATAAGCATGTGTGGTAGGTGCGCGGTAAAAATCGCGAGGATATCTATTACCCGGCGATACACATGTCTCAGACGAATTTGACAAAAAAGAGTCAAAGGTATCTGACCTGTAGCGACTGTGCAGGTAATGACCATGCTGCTGATGCTGATTCTGATGCTGATGCTGATGCTGATGTTGTTGGCTCGAAAATACAGGACGGGTTGAGTAATTGCTATGAGCATAAAGGTCGCTTGAGTTACCTGAAGCATCTTGGCGCCTTTTATGAGGATGTCCGATATTGTAATTGTTTCTAAGCCGGCTGCTTGAGGCGCTGATCGATCCCAGCTCTGTATCTGACTCTGCATCTGCTTCGGAGGGATCAGTATCTAAAAGTCTGGGTTTGCTAACCGGAGTCTGCGGTCTGTATCTACGCAAGCGAGAAGATTTGTAGCTCATGCTCATAGCCGACACTGGACGCCTTGGGCATATCTCTGGTGTTCTGTAGCTGGAAGCTGACTGATTAGCTGCTAAACGACGAGATGAGCTTGGACGCGGATAACTGGGAGAAGGAGCATCATCGAAAACGGTGGAGACCGAAGAAAGCTGCTCAGGTGAGCAGAGCGGGTCGCAAGTAAACTGCAGGTCCGTAGAGTCATCTGAGTGCATCAGGGTTTTTTGCTCTTGTTCCTGTTGCTCCTGCTGCTGCTCTTGCTGCTGTTGGTGATAGAGTCGCCGTTTTGGGTTGGAATTCAATGCAGAGTCTGCGTCCTTGATCAGCGAGTCGATCATCTCCTGTATGCGGGTATAGTGCTCGTCGTCGTCGTCATTGTTGTCTTTGACGCTCATTTGTGCATTTTCAGATTCTGCATTCTGCATTAGCGCTGTATTATAGGGCTGTTGAACAATACTATCGCTGTAAACGCAGGATCCACTCGAAATACTGGTTGCCGACATTGATGCATTTGGCGTGCTAGAAGAGGACAATGTCGCTCCGAGGCCGCTCTCTCTATCACAGCTTGCCAGTTGTCTATCAGCAACGCTTAGATGCTGGATCCGCGCATTTAGTCTAAGTCAATAAGCCGACAAGCAAGCAAGCAAGCAAAAAAGAAAAGTTTAAAAACATTCTGAAATTAATAAAACCTGCTTGTTCTAGCAAGAGACATTTGCATGGCAGAGAAAACATAAAAGAAGGAACAAGTACCCTAAAGCGAGTGCTCATGTGAAAAAGGCATACAATTGACGCGCTCGTGCAGCTCCATTTGTGTAGATGCAGCCTGCTAAAGAAAGAGTGCGCACAATACACAATATTCCAGCCTCTGTCATCAGAAGCCCATTCATTGAGCTCGATTTACAAGGCAGCGTAGACGAAAAAAAAGTAAACAAAATACTTACTCTGCTATTTGCGATGCAACCGAATAGTATGATGATGCCTGGTTGTCAAGCGACGACTTTACAGTGGCAACAGCGCTTTCTAGCTCCGTCATACGGTCGAGCACTACCAAGTCGGGCGTCTGTGACAGCAGCATGGGTTCTCGTGAACCTTTTATGTTTATTGGTTTTGCTGGTACACTTTGCGCAAGGTCCCTAAACGAGTCTACATGCCCCGACCCTATGCCTTTGCTGCTTTTGTTGTTGATGTTGCTACTTTTGCATTGCGACATTAGTTCCAAAGACGATTTGTCGCTTGAGGATGTCTTGGAGCCTAAAGCATTGTTGAATTCAAAAGACTGTTTGCATTTTTCAGGCATCGTCGATAGCGAATTTTCGCCCTTTAAAAAAATAATATTATTATTATTACTATAGTGTATATAAAACAAAGTCGCAGTTAATATTAGAAAAAAAAAGAAGCGTGTATAATAAAACGTAAAAAATGTGGAGAAGAAAAAATAAAATATACATTTTGCAGAATTTTCGCAGTGATAAAAAAAACATAAAGCGATTTCGTCACTTTTCTGAAAGTTGCGAAAAACAAACAAACAAACAAGCAAACATTTTTTGTTCAAGAAAATGGCCGATCGGTTTTGGATTTCGGCTATCGCTCGCTCTGTTTGTTTACATTGACTAAATAAAAAACACTTTTCAATCATTAATGCATTTTAACCTTTGCTTTAAATATTTATTTAGAGCTCTCAGGTTGCGCTTACAAACAGCGTCTTTGCTTTGACAAAGGTCTGACCAGTCATTGCATCGGCAAGATGTGTCGATATAAATGTCTTCCTACGCTCGATGCATGTCACCCATGCATCCATCACAATAAACCTTTCAACAGGAATAGGCGTCAGATACTCGAGCTGAAAGTTTGCCGTAAAGGCTGGCTTGCCAGACATGTTTGAAAAGCATGCCCGCGCAGTAATGTCGTCGATCAGAGCTGTTGGTAATCCCGGATGCACTGTCCGCAATCTGCCTGCGATCCCGTCGACCAAGCCATTAAAACCAAGCTCAGGTCCAAGGTAATTGACTATGGTGACGCCTGGAATGCGGATCTGAACACTTTGCTTTGGAAGATTTGGATCCTGAAAGCTCGCATCAAACATCTCTCTATTGAGATGATCTGGTGTGAACCGTGGTCGCCATGCAAATACCAAAGGAACGAGTGGTAAATTTTGCGGCCGCAGCATTGCACCATATGTAAATGTCTCTGGAGCCTGTACCAGCCTTTGTTTGCCTGCTGGCCAGTGGAACTCTTTGCGAACAGCGCCATTTTGCTCCAGCATTCTTTTTACAAGTGGGATGTTTGCTGCTCTTTCCAGCAATGGCAGCGTCTGATCAATCTGTTGCTGCGTGTACTCCAAGGGCCAGTCGATCTTTGGACAAGGAACTCTTCTAATGTCTAGGGTACCACTGTCTGTTTCTGGCTGCATTGTGATAGTAGCGCTGTCGGAGACATGTGGTTTGGCAACAGCAGCACTTGCCTGTGTTGAAGAGAGCCGATAACTGGTTCCAGCCAGCCTTCGCGTAGTAGCAAATGCTACCCTCTGAACACGCTTCATTGTTATAACTAAAATGTTGCTTCTGTAAGTGATTTTGGTGCGTGTGTGTGTGTTTTTATTTTTATTTTTTTGTCTTGGCACAGTTTGAAGTCAAATAAAAGAAATACAGGTGATATTCTGGTAAAATTGAAAGAACAGTGTAGAAGAAAATAGAGAAGCAAAGAAACTGTTCTAAAAAATATCATCTACAAAGAAGCTTGCAAGAGCATGCGGATTTTTTGTGCAAATTGATATACCCAGCATTTAAAGGCACACTCCGTTGCTGATAAAAAAATCATCTTTGAATTTTCCTTGTCGTTGTACAACAGCGTCTTTTCAGCTATTGTAATTGGCTACAAGGATATCCGAAATTGCCTCAACTAACAGCTCGTCTTTTAGGCTATAAAAATGCACTGCTGCCTTTATCATGACTGTATCTACAACTCCATGAGCTGAGCGAGAAATGCAATTCTTTTCGTATAGCCAGGCGTGGACTTTGACAAATTGACCAGTTCTAATGGGCTTGCGATAGTCCATGTTAAGTGTCCTTGGTACAATCTGCGCACCGGGTGCATTAAGCGCAGCCACCAGAGACATGGATGAGTGTGCAACTATCGTTGTCATTCCGCCGTGGATAAGACCCGGGTGGCCATTGACGTTCTCGTTGATATAGTCGATAAGCGTGACCATGGGCACGTCAAACTTTTCAGCGCTGGGCATCCGCTGCTGAGGAATTACGTCTGTGATCAGTGGAATGCTAAAATCTGCGATTCTGTTCCACGCGTATGCCAGTGGATTCACCTTACTAATTGGCTGATAGCCGAAATGGCTGTTGTAGCAGAGCGAGCTTTTTAGAACATCTGTGGGATCAATCGACGTGCACTCAGTGTTCTTGTCAAGCGCTTTGACTGCAGGCAATGCTGCTCTGTCGCGGATTATGTCGGCAGCATCGCGAGTATACCATATGCCAAATAGGCGTCTGGCAACAACCAACGAGTTGAGCAGCGATGGCCTGTTTAAAATATAAGTCGTAATAGACGATGCCATTCCTGTATCTAGATATATATGTATATATAAAGTATGCTTTTTAAGGCACTAAAATATATAGAATCAAAGAGCCTAGAGCTGAACAATTAGCACATGTGGAAAAGTAAAAAAGACTAAAAACGTTGAAGCAATAAGATCAGAAATCATTAGGCCGTTTTCCAGATCCATGCTCTTTCCCAACTAATTGTTTGATCTAATCCGCCTGAGATAAGAGTCTTAATTCAATTTTTTTTTCTCAAAAAAAATAAAGCTATGGATCATAAATGCAGCAGCAAATAGCTACGACGCCAAAAAATAATATAAAATGAAACTTGGTGAATTCGAGACTGGCGGACTGAGATATAGCTGGTTTAGCTTATCACTTTAATTTTGTTTTTTTTTTTTACAGTTTCACATTTTTCTCTTTATTTTTTCAAGTTCTGTGAATCGCTGCAATAGCTTTTGGATTTAAGCGTTGCTAAGCAGTATAGCTGGTCCATATACCATATACGTCCGTAATTCTTATACTGAATATGAACACAGCCGCCCGTATGTTTAGTCTTGGCAGACTCGGTCGCCAACAACTCCGTGCAAACACTTTAAAGCTTCGGCTGCAGTCAACATACACGCGGCCAGCGACAGGCGTCAACCTGGCATACGATGAGGCGTTAAAGATCCTCGATGCATACAAGGCCAAAAAGACTGCCGAGGCCGAAGCGGCAGCCGAGAGTTTGAAGAGAGCGCAAGATTCTGGAGGGAGCGCCGAGAAGATCTCTGAGCTCAAGAAGAAATGGTTTGATCTGGCAGTTGAATCTGAAATCAAGGATTCAGAGGTCCTGTGGAACGCCAGAAACGGCAAGTTTGATCTTTCGCGACCTGTTTACCAGTATCTGAAGGAGAAGGCATGGCTTGCAAGGCCGCTCGAGGTTCTGATGCAGCGGCTTCTGCAGATGTTTGTTCTGCCTGATCTCCTGGATCCTCGCGTTGTGGGCACGCCTGAGTCGCAGTTGAACATTGCAATGTCGGGCGAGTCATCGATTGAGCCCGGCATTGTCATCGATCCTAGCAAGGCTCGCGAGCAGCTGGACATTGAGCTTGTGACGTTCCACGAGGACACGAGGCTGCATACCCTGGTGATGGTTGACCTGGACGAGCCGTTTGAGCAGCAGCAGACATTCCGCGAGCAGTTCCACTGGGTTGTCACGAATCTGCCGTTTTCGATGAACCAGATCAGTGCCGATATCAGTGCGGGCAACGTACTTCTTCCCTACATCCCACCGCATCCAGCCAAGGGCACGCCTGCGCATCGCTATGCTGTGGTCGCGCTCGAGCAGCCAGAGAACGGTCAGCAGCGGATAGACGTTGCCGAGGTGTCTCGCGACATGGTTCTTCGCGACCTTGTTGCTCAGCACGGCCTGCGCACCGTGGGCATCTCGTTTTTCCGTGCTAGCTGGAACGAGTCTGTTGACTCTGTGTACCGCGAAGTGCTCAATATGCCGCCGCCCAGCTACGGTCCGATGCCGGTTCCTGACACAACCATTGGTCCTGACGGTCGTAAGATCAACATCTACGAACACTGCTAAATCCTTTTTTATATTTTTGCAAAACTGGGATACAAAATGTTATACGTCGAGAAATAAAAGTTACATACATAAATTTAAGCAGCCAAACATTGTTGTGGTGGTGGAGCAATGTTTTTTATTGGCGATTGTCCTGGCTTTTGTTCCAATCCAAATCTTCCAGGTTGCACTTGAGCGCAAGGAGACAAACTTTCACGTGAAGAGTACTGTTGCATGAAGCAAAAAGAGAACCGTCAATCTCCTTTTGGATACATAGGCTTGAGCGAAATTGCCGTTGAATTTTTTAGTTTATTTTGGAAAAGGCACAATGTATGTGTTTGCAAGTCAGGTCTTTAAAGTCAGCAACCAGCTGTGCCCTGCAGGCGCAAAGTCGTGCGCAAAGCATGAAAGCCACCAAAAGATAAAACCCCTGACCCTCAGAGTCTAAAAAAGCAACCAAGCAGACAAGCAACAACGCTGAAAAAGACAAGGAAAAAAGAAATTAGAAAGCTACAGTGGGGGAAAGTAGGAATAAAAATAACCAATGGTTGAATTAGAAATTAGGGCTTTTGAATCTTGCAAGTCACGCTTTGCTTGGTTTGGGTTCTTTTTTTTTCTGTTTCTGTCTCCATCTCGGCTGAGCTACTTTTCCTGCGGCAAATTCAAAAAAAAAAAAATACTGGTGCTTTCCTTTTCGCTTGCCTCTCTTCTAAAGTTTTGTTCTCTCTGCTTTTTCTTTTTTATTTTTAGCAAGCAAAGCACTTCTAAAGCTATTATATTTTTTTCTGTTTTTCTTGCTTTCTCTTGAATCTTTTATTCTTTTTTTGTTGGCATTTCAAGGTCGCAAGCTCAAGTGAGAAAAATAATAAATAATAATAATAATAACAGCAATAATGGTCGGTCTCACCAGCTACTTCCCTAGCGGAGACGAGTATGTCACCGAGGACGCTCTCAAGAACCTGCGCAACTACAGATACCGCGCAGTCGACAAGTCGTTCCTGACAAAGTACATTTACCGACACTATTGGGAGTGGGCTGTTACCCTGTTCCCCCGCTGGATGGCGTAAGTATTTCGCTGTTTTTTTTTCAGAAACAGCAGTCTGGATAATATATACTCTCTCTCTATTTATTGAAGGCTGAATCCCTCTTCTCTTGCCTCCTTACCCACCTTCTTGTCACAATGACCTGCATAATATATGAGTGCATTGTGCTTATTTTCTTCCTTTCGAAAAAAGGTGGCATCTCTGATGTATATGCTTCTGCTTGTTTAATTGCTGCCGTTATTTTGCTTTCTTAAAGCAACGGGAAAGCCCATGTGCAAAGCCTTGCGAAAGGAAGAAGAGAAGATGAAGGGCTAACTCCTGCTCTTTAGGGTTTTCTTTCCTGTTTCTTCTGCTACTCAATTGCTCAGTTGCCAAGCTGCTCGCTTTTTTTTCTTGCATGCTGCACCCAGGGAATCCCAATCCCTCTTTTTGCTCATGCATGTTGGGCTCTTGGGCTGCTTTCTTATCCCTCTCGTTTTTTAATATGGAGAGCTGAGATTTCACTCGTCCTGCTTTTTTTCTTTGTTTGCAGAGAAATATATTTTTTCGTGTCTAGGAGTGATAGCTAAGCTAGGCTGCGCTTCTCCTCAATGCACTAATATCTGCTGCAACACAATTCATTCGTTTCCTTCTCTTCTTTTTATCTTATAGACCGAACCTGATCACGCTTACTGGCTTGAGCTTTGAGATCTTCGATGTCATTCTGGTGCTGCTGATCATGCCCGATCTCGAGGGCCCCGGCCCGGCATGGCTGTACTTTGCCTTTGGCATTGGAATGTGGCTCTATTCGACATTCGATAATGTGGACGGAAAGCAGGCCAGACGCACTGGCACCTCAAGCCCGCTGGGCGAGCTGTTTGATCATGGGTGCGATGCCCTTAACTGCACGATTGCCGGAATTGTCGAGGCTTCGGCATTTGCTTGCGGAATTTCCTGGCAGACTGTTGCCATTGTCTTCTTTACAACCATGACCTTTTTCTTCTCGACATGGGAAGAGTATCATACAGGCGTGTTATACCTGGGCTATATCAACGGCCCGACAGAGATCCTTACCTTTGCTGTGCTTGCTTGCTTTGCCTCTGGAATCTGGGGACCAGCCATCTGGCATGTTCCTGCGTCACAGGGTCTCCCTGTCATTGGCCGCTTGTTCCCCGGGACCTGGGAGCTGATGGATGCTCTTCTTTTGATTACTTTTATTGCCATGCTTTTCGGCCATTGCCTTGTCTGCTGCTACAACGTGTATTCTGCTTGCAGAGAACAGAATAAGAGCTTTGTTGCCACGCTTCCTCAGCTGGCTCAGTATGCTGTATTTGCCGGCAGCTGCTATGTCTGGCTTAGCAACTCGACAACTATATTTACTAACAATCATCTAGTTTTGTTTATGATCATTGCTGGTACCGCTTTTGGACGCGTTGTGGTAAGTTTTTCCTATGGATGTTGTTTTCTTTTCAATTTGTTTTTTTTTTTTACAAACTCTTGACTTGTGTACTAACTTTATCTTTTTTTTGTTTTTATAACACACTGTAGAGCAAAATCATTTTGGCACATCTTACTGAGATGCCATTCCCCAGCTACACAGTGCAAATGATCCCGCTGGTTGTGGGCGCTGTCATTGCTCGCATCGGGTGGTTCACCCCATCGACTGAGCTGTTTTTCTTGGTCATCTCCTTTCTGTTTGTTGTCGTTGCCTATTTCCACTGGGCGCTGGTCGTCATCGAGCGTTTCTGCGATTTTTTGGGCATCAACTGCCTAACCATCACACCACGTAAGCAACGCGCAAAGACAGAGTAAATCTGAGGCCTTTTTTTTACTTTTTTTTTTGAAGGAGTGCCGTAATCAGGTTTGTCTGACATATATCTTATTTTGGAATATGTGCACATGTAACATTTGTATATCTTTATCTACACATGCACAAATGTCATTTCCTTTTATTATTATCACTATTACTGCTAAGGCTCATATCAATTGGACCAGTCATTTTTTTACTATCAGGTTTTATTGGGAACATAAAGCGCTAGACTGTCTTAACGGAGTATCTATCAAGCAATGCCGCCCAGATACACGCTCTTACTTCATCTTTATGTTTATACTTAATTTTATTAATTACTTATTTTCAGCAAAAAATAATTTATTTAATATCACCACATTGCTTAACTTTATCCAATTATTCTGCTTGTCTTTACTAAATTTGCCATGTTTGCTAATCAAATATACTATATTTTTTCTTTCCTTGTTGTAAATTTCTATTATTTGTAGAGCCAGACATTGAGCGTCCCGAGCCAGCAACTGCCTAATAGTTGTTGGGGTTTCTTTTATATGAGCGCACATGATACTAAATTCGAAAACGAAAACGAAAACGAAAACGAAAGCAAAAGCAAGATTAAAAAATTAAAAAGCTATATTTTTATACAATTTTTTCCTCTTCCTTTATAAAATCCTGTTCTAATTTCACAGTCGACGTTATAATTTTTTGTTGCTTAGCGATAACATATGTTTTAAACAAGTTGGGTACAAATTAAACACAAGAGATGAGAATTTTTTTTGTGGTCTATTTTAAAAATATTGCTTAATGTGCCATTTTTGCCAGTCCGATTTTGTGATCTTTAATGTTGTAAACGGTGTAGTGTGACTGAAGGAATGGAATGCCCAGGACCCAGAGATACTCGCTGACAGGCATCCACTGCACCTCGCATACGCCGCTGGCTTCATCGTGATAGATGTACTCGTTAGGGTTCATATAGAAGCTCTTACCACCAAGCACAAATCTGAAGGGCTTGAGATTAGGCACAGCGGAACATGGTATTTCGCCAGAAAGAACGTCAGCACCAATACGTGTGCTCATTGCAGCAAGCGTGAATGCGTCCCCATAAAGAAGCGAGCTCCCTGTATCAAGCAGCGCTTTGCGACTGGCACGGGCTTTTTCTTGAGGCGTTAGAGACCCGCCAAGGCTGTTGATCTTGTCAGCGCCATACAGATAGTTCGTCGGCTCATCGCCATAGTAAATGCCCTCCATAGTAGTTGCCCAGAAGTAGTCTCCATAGACATCGATCCACGAAAGCTTGTTTGAATAGGACTTGTCGTAAGAGCCAAATGTGATTTCTCCATTGGACTTTTCGCTGCTGCGGAAAAGCTTGACGCCAAATAGCGGCTCCTTCAGGATATTTTGCTCAACCATAGTATCGACAGGTGCCTTGACGCCACCCTCAGAGCCACCAGTGAACCCAAGTCCAAACAGACCATCAAACTGGCTTCTCGGCAGCTCAAACGTCCTATCCTCGAGATTAGTGACGGCAAACGACTGGTTTCTCAGCATTACAGCGCTGGTAACCTTTACTGTGTCCAGTCCAACGTCGCCCGCAATAAACCCTGTGCCATACTGAATCTGGATCTTCTTTCCTGTGCCCATAAACGTCTGAGACGAGGTGTTGTTGAATCTCCGGTGCTCGACACACGCGGATGACGGGCATGCAGCACCGGGCACCCATATATTAGACGAGCCGGTATCAAACACGACCGAGAACTTTTGCGGAGGATTGCCAATGTCGATGTATCCGTAGTAATAGTAGTCTCGGACATTGGTTAGTGTCGCGGCAGAGTCGCTGGGAGAAGGCGGCTTTTCGGCAAAGCTCTTCATTCTGCGAGAGCGCTCGAGTCTCTCTTTGCGCTTGGACTCTGGGTCCTGGCCATCGCGCAGAAACAGTGGAACACGGAAGGCGCCCTGTGTGTTTTCGGCAAATGATACATGCATTTTTACTCCCTCTTGCTCGAAAATGGTGGGATCATCCTGGCCCATTCCCGATGGTGCATCGTCAATACCAATGACTGCACCGGTTGCAATCTGCAAGATTGCAGCGAGCCCAACAAGTACAAGTTTCATTTTATAGCGACAAGTGAAAGAGTGCCAGGCGGTAAATATAAAATATAAATACGCGTTAAATCTCTGTTGTTGCCAACTTTGTTTGGGTTGTTGGAGTTGTAAATAACCGGGAGTGTGATTGAAATATGACAAAGCATAAATAAAAAAACGAAAAAAAAACGCAACAGAAATAGCAAC
Organism: Coemansia asiatica; assembly: GCA_027478445.1. Lineage (NCBI taxonomy): Eukaryota > Fungi > Kickxellomycota > Kickxellomycetes > Kickxellales > Kickxellaceae > Coemansia > Coemansia asiatica. The sequence continues at coordinate 22,191 of JANBOH010000140.1, read as the reverse complement.
AGCAAAAGAGACAAATACAGAAACAAAATAAGGATAGCTCAATATAGTCTAATATAGTCTAATATAGTCTAATATAGTCTAATATAGTTTTGTTTTTGGCTGTTCTTCAATGAGAAATTAATTATCGACTTCCAAAAACAGCTTTGCTTTCTATATACTGGCTTTGTTGTTCCTTTAAGTATACTCTGCGGCTATATTATTTTTAATAAATTTTTTTAATAAATTTAAATACAGTATTTACAATTAAGAAATAAAAGGAACTAAAAGTATAAATTATAAATTGCTGAAACAAAGTACATGTGGTAACTTGATAACAACCACAAGTACTATGTGCTTCCAAATTTTTTTCTTAGCAAGAGACAGCCGGCAAAAGCAAAAAAAAAACATATATAACATGGCAAAAATAAAGATAAGAGATTATGTACAGCATTTTAATGTATTGGATCGCGTGGATTTTTTCTCTTTTTCCACCAGTTTTCCCTCTTTAAAATAATATTTCTTTTTTATCAAGAAAACATTTAATATAATGTATTATGTAGCATGAGTACAATTCTGCTTTGGAATCTGAATTTTATATTTATATATATATAAATCTCCGCAATTTTTTTTATGTCATTCAAGCATGCTGAAAGCCTTTATTTATTTTACGTGTCAATAAAGTGTCTTTAATGTCTCCACATTCACACCCACTCTCACGCACATCTTTTTTATTTAATTCATTAAATATTTTAAGGTAGAAATATTTTGATAACAGACAATAAGGTTATTATTATTTAAATGTTGTTCTTGTGGAGAAATTGCTTAAAAGAATCAAATATATTTTTTTTATAAATCTTTCAATTCTTAGTATGCAGTCCTTTTACAATCTTTTTTTTGGTGGAAAAAACATGTTACTTGGGATGTATGAAGAAAAAAGAAAACAGAAAAAAATTATAAATCAGCTCAGAAATGTCTAAGAGGCATGTTGATTGGAGCCAGACCAACTTTTTTGTCCTTCATGTCAAATACAGCATAGTATGCTCTTAGGAAAGAGTCGCCTAGAACCCAGAAGGGACTGTCATACGAGGGTACCCAAGCCGAGCTGCATGTTTTTTTCTCATGGTCACGGTATATGTAGTGTTCGGGAGCAATCTCAAATTTGAATCCACCAAGGGAAATCCAAACCGACTTGAGCTCCTGCAAATGGGCACAGGACATGTCGCCGGTCCTAAAATCGGCGCCGATGATGCGGCTAATCAGCTGAATAGTGTTTGGGTCGCCAAGGAGAAAAGATGTTCCTGTATCCATTATAGCCGATGTCTCGGGGCTTTGCTCTGCACTTGTTGGAATCAGCTTTTTAATCTTGGGCGACTTATCGGTAGGCGGATGCCTGCGCTTTTCCTCAAGATCCATCTCGTCGTCTCCACCCTTGGCTTTAGTCTTGGCCTTGATCCGGGATCTCTCCGAAGCCTCAGCCTCCCTGTTACGCTGCCAAGTGGGGATAGGCGCATGTGGGTCAGTGGTCTGGTTTGACGAAAGAAGGATGTCCAGCGGAAGGTTGCCCAGGTCGCTGTCCTTGCTGAGAGACAAGAGATTAAACTTGCTATCTCCATACCACAGTCCCTCCATGCTGACCTGCCAGTACTTTGCACGGATTACGCGCATCCACCGAAGATCACCCTTGTAGTGCATCTCGTTATATCCTCCCAAGAGCAGCTCACCAAACGACCGGTGTCCCTGGGATAGTGCAAAGGCAAACACTGGCTCGTCCACCAGTGTCTCCTCGATCATTTTGACCATTGGTGGAACCAACCCGCCAGATGCAAGCGACTTGAATGCAAGACCAAATAGACCGTCGAATTCAGTATCGGGAAGCTCAAAGACCTCGTCCTCGCTGGTTGTTTCTGCAAACGGCTGGTCCTTAATCGTAATGCCTCCGACCTTGACAGTGTCCTGGCTGGTAAATCCCCTGACTTCGCCGGTACCATACTGGATGGCAAACTGGCCATTGAGTGGCTGGTATGTCGATGATAGATCGTGGTCGTATCTGTTGTGCTGCAGGCAGGCCTTGGATGTGCAGCGAACGCCGGGAATCCACATATTGGCCGATCCTGTATCAAATGTCACAGTAAAGTTTTGGCCCGGAGTGCCCACAGATATAACACCATAGTAGTAGGTATCCGTGGCATCAGTCAGACGAACTTGTCCAAAATCAGGCTCGATATCGTGGGTATCCTCGTCAAAGTCTACGTCGGGAGCCAGCTGCATCATATTCTTTCCCTTTTCAATTCTAGAGCGGGCATTTCTGCGGGCTACCAAAATGTTGTTGTTGCGGTTGAATGATCTTTGCAAAGGGATGCTGACAACTCTATTTGACTTTGCTGCCTCTACCGAAGCTACCTGACTAGATGCCATTAGAAACGAAAAAGCAAGGGGCAGCAGCATAGATAGCTTAATGGTACCCCTGCCATTCAGTCTGCTAAACACACGAACCATTTCAAAAAAATTATATTTGTAAAAAAAATTGATGATGTCAAGTTAATCGCTATTGATAAACAATTTGGACAATAATCATTAAAAAAAGTTAGAAAAAAAAAAACAGATGTCGAGTAAAAAAATATTAAGATAAAGAAATTATAGAGATATAAAAGCACTGCTAAAAGGTATCTAGCAAATAAAGCGACAACAAGAGGAAAGAGGAAATATTAAGGGGAAAGCAGGGAGGGGAATGAAGTGAAATGTTAGGTTTGTTTAGATGAAGAATAAGAAAACCTATATTTACATCAAACACGACTCAAAAAAAAAAAAACCAAACTAAAAAACGACAACACAAATATGTGTATACAAGTGAAAAAAGAGACTCAAGAATGAACGTGTGGGAAGGAGTATGCTTGAGAAAAATATTAAAAAAAAAAAGAAAGGCAAGAATGCTTCTGGGTTTCAGGCTAAGGATATGTAACAGAATACGATTTCAAGTTTTTATTTTTATTTTTATTTTTCATTTTTTCAGTTTTGTTTGTGGTAGTTTACTGCTGAGTTATTACTATTTTTTGCTTGCATTTTTATTTGTAAATGGGTCTAAAGGAGAAAAATGTAATAAAAAGCAAACTGAATTCTGGGAATGAAGTTGGGGAGGACGGCTCTGACACAGTAATTTCCATATTTCATCGTTTTCTTTCTTTTTTTACTTGCTACAAACATTGTGTTAATATGTGGATGTTTACAAATTAATCTAAAATAGAAAAACAAGGACAATAAAATGTTAAAAAAAACCTATCAATGAAAACAAAGTTCCAAAATTAAAACCTTTTCTTTTTACTCAGCAGAGATAAACCTGTGAGCTCTCGATTTCTCCATGGCCATATCAGCAGCCTTCTTTATTCTAGCAACAAAGTCAGCCTTTTCGGAGGACAGGTCCTTCATCTCGGTTGGGCTAGGAACCTTGAGGTTCTTGCGAGCATACCGGTGGGCATCGAGCGTGCGGACGACGCGCGACTGGGGAGCCAGGAGCGACGACGTGATAAACATGTACAGCACGGCAAACCACGATGTATGATAGGCAAGGTTGTCATAGTACTCGGGAGCGATGCGCTTAATCTCGGGGAGCTTGGTCCAGGGTACAAGCGGGAAGTCGTGGTGCTCGTTGTGATAGCCAATGTTGAGCCAGAAATAGTTGCCGCTGCCATAGTACGAGTAAGTCTCCTGTCCGTCGCGGAAGGTGAAGTGCTCCTGGATGAAGTGCGCAGCGCCAGGGTGCAGACCAAAGCCCAGAAGAACCGAGATGACTAGATAGATGATGCCGCGAAGACCGCAGAATCTGTAGATGACCACGTCGCACGCGATCGACCAGGCCCAGTTGTACAGCTCCCAGCGCGAGAGTTGCTTCTGCATAGCAAGGCCGCGACCGATGTACATGACGCCGTAGATGATCAGCCAAAAGAACTTTTTGATCGGGTCGTTGCCGATGAGACGCAGCTCCCACTCCAGGGGCAGGTCGGGATCGTAGCCATAGACGCCCTGGTAGGTGTGGTGCTCCAAGTGGTAGCGGCGGAACGACTGGGCAAGGGGCACAAGCAAAGGGATATTTGCGATATTACCAACCCAGCGGTTTTGCAGCGTAGTGGCTGCGCACAAGTTGTGAGTGAACTCGTGGAAGATAATGCCGATCTGCGTGGAGAAAGAGCCACCGACAACGTAGGCTACCAGGACCATTGTCCAGTTCCAGTCGGTCAGAATCTGTCCAAAGAGATACGCGAGACCCATCTGCACGCACACGGTTGCCGAAGTGATCCAGATAGTATTGGTGTCGTAGCCATACAGGTCAGCAATCTCGGGGTGGTCGTTGAGAATCTGCTGCTTGCGCTTCCAGTGCGGCTCGTCAAAAAGATCAAAGCGCGGCTGCTCGTCGAGACCAGGAACAGACCGTTTCCAGAACCCAAGGTAGCTTGGGAAACGCATGTCATAGCGCTCGTCCTTGTGGGCGGCCAGCACTTCCTGCTTTGACATCGGGTCACAGGGCGACATGATCGATTATTTCAACGAATGGTAAAAAAAATCTGATTAACAAAAGAAACTAAGGGCGAGGGAGAGCAGTACTTGTACAGCCAACTATTGGGATAAAATAAATAAATAGAAAAGAACACAAATAAAGAAGCAGTAAACAGCTTTTGAGAGAGGGAAAGTTAGTGGCAATTATCAAACAACTCTAAATGGCTGGCTGTATGCCATGCTACGGCTAAACTTTACATACACACATGCAAAACTCTTTATAACAAAATATCTTTTGGAATGTATCTTGGGCTGTGCCAGGTATACCAGATACTACTAGCAGGAAAATATACAACTTACAGCTAGAACTAGGATGCGCGATAGACTTGTTCCTTTTCTTTTTAAACGAGTACTGACAGCTGTTATTGTTGTGCCAGTAGCGTTCGGTAAAAAGACCTTTGGTTTTCTGGGGCTTGTGTCGCTTTGCTATATTCCTTAAAAAAGGTCAAAAGAAGAGCAAAAGAGTATTAAATCCTGCTGCGTACTAGGAAAAAAAAACAACACAAGTATCAAGATAAGCGCCAGCGAAAGAGTCTGGGAACTAGCACTGCTTTTGTTTTGGGAGAGCCAGAAGAAAGGCACAACAAAGAAATAAATATAATTAAAATGTAAGAGAGCAAAAAAAGGCTTGGAGAAAGAAGAGCCTCAGCAACACAGATGCCAGAACAAAAAAAAGAGAACAAAGTGGCAATAGAAATTAGCCAAGAAAAGGAAAAATGAAAACATTGGTCTCGATTTTCAACGCTGCTCTTTTTGTTTGCTGCAGCTTTTTGGGGGTGGAAAAAGGCATTTTGCTTTTTTTTTTCTTGTTATTCAGAATACACATGGGGCGGGGGTGATCCGCAAAATCGCGGGATCCTGAGCAAAACATCTCTGTCATTTCGTGCTCGGGCCTTGGCCTGTCGCATCAAATCTTGCTTTTATTCTTTCAGCTACAAAGCAGAGCACACAATCACTGCAGCGCAACAGTGTTCCTTACCGAGCCAACCGGCGCTTTTTCTGCCAAATTGCCAGGTGACGGTTCCAATCAGCTGATCGTACAACAGTCAATGCTCGCTTGGCCTTTTTCTTCCTTTCTCTTCTTTGAGTGATATCGAGTCCAGAAAAAGTTTCTGCGCATATGGCCGCTTATTGAAAAGCAGTAATGATTTTTTATATTTTTTACTCTTTGCCATCCACACTTTCAAAAAGTTATAAATAAACTTGTTTTTTTGAATAGTGGAAATTTACAAATTAGCTGGATAAAGGACAGCCGCGGTCTTTAACGATTCCGCGGCGGAATACACCCTCCCTCTCCTGGCAACAGGGAAGAATATGGGCGTTGTGAGGATAGAAATTTTCATAACTTTTTGTCATCACTGTAGCCTGACTTGAAAAATCAAGCATGTTAACTTTTAATTGCCAATCAGTGTTGAACTGTTAGGTAATTTTTATTGGTTTATTTGGTTTTGCAATGTATTGAAAATCACTTTTTGCAGCTTTTTTGCTATGGGCTGGTCCATCAGCCAACAACGGTCCAGTCGATCTGATAAATGCATTGTTGGCATGTAATGACCAGGGTGTTGTCAAAAAAGAGCGGATCTAGCTTATAATCCACGCCAACCATGCAGCGCTTCCAATGGTGCCGAAAAGTAGATAAAATGCCACAAACCATGCTATCTGGTACAGATAGCGCGGAGAAAACACGGACCAGATAAACAGGTGCGTGCGCATCGTCGTCACCACTATGCTGAGCATCAGCAGCGTAAGCGCCTGCCACAGATGCGCTGCGACAAGCCACTCTACGAGCTGCCGCAGTTGCCTATCCCCTGTCCCCGACTCACGACTTGTCAACGCAAAAGCTACAAAGCCAGCGGCTGCCCACCATAGCGGTCCAGCCCAGTTGCCAATAAACAGCAGCGCGCCAACCAGTCCCTCGTTGTACCGTGACACTCCGGCATATGCATTGCTGATGTCCAGCGACGCAAGCGAATTCGAGTTCCCCAGCGCAAAGAAGGACGCGTGAACAAGACATAGATGCACGAGCGCCTTTGATGGGTGCAGACAGGGCAGCTGCCAGCCGCCATAGCGCCTTCCAAATTGGTGCTCCTGCTGCTGCAACTGCTGCTGCAATAGATGCTCAGTACCAGTCTGAGCTGCTGCAGCAAGTCTGTTCAAGCCATGCATTCCAGGCATAAACTGCGGGAAAAACAAAATAAACATAGCCATAAAAATGGCAAAGACAGGAATGTTGTGTGGACGCGCAAGCAGCGTCAAAAGAGGCAAAATGCCTACCAGGCCCTCAAGTGTCGATGCAACAGCTGGCTTGGGTTTTCCGACTTTGCAGCGAAGCCACACACACACTGCGCCCGTTCCAATGGCTGCAAGCGTCAGCAGATACACAAAGCGCGCTATATCCGCTAGGTCTGTTGGTGTGAACCACCGTACAGCCATCCACACTGATCTGCTGATGCCTATCGTTTCCCATCCGCCGTTACGCTCCATCTGATAGACAAGTGCATTTGTCAATGCCGTGGTTTGAATTCCTCGCAAAACGCGCTGGCCAAAAGCAAGCCTACGCTGATATCTGTTTTTACTCTTGCCAGCAGCACCGCTATCTGGACTGGAGATATACCGATGCAGTAACATTGACCTCCTTGACCTAGGAACAGCATATATTGACTCTGTGGCCATTGCTGCAGCTTTGTGCACCCAGCCAACGCACATGCCAAAGAACACAAATGAAGCGATAACCAGTACCCACATTAAGCATTTATGCGAGCCGTTAAGATGGTAGCGAACATCGATCTCCCCTGTCCATTTCTGGCCTGTCTGGTTCCATGCCCGCACAATCCGGAACAAGCACATCTGCGCAAATGATCTGAACCCAGCTGAAAAGGTTGTGCTAGTAATCAATCGCAAGAGAAACATCGTTTGCGTCCAGTGGTACCAGAACTGATGCTCTTCCTCGATAAGACTGCTCGACTGGACTGATATCAGATAAGTGATGAGCAGCAGTATAGATGGCAGTGATACTCTAATCTTCTTGGATTTGGAGCTGACGATGCCGCCTCCACTGCTGCTATATGACTGAAGAAGCCCGAAAAGTAGCAAAACAACGATGCCAAACAATGCTATCCCTATTGCCATGGCGCTGAGATCGTATCCGCTAAATGTCTGCGACAAATGAGCGTTTGCATGCTCCATAAATTCATAGTACTCTCTTTCGGCTTTAGATGCCGCCTCGGCTGCGTTTGCCATCTTTGAGTCAACAAACCAGCGGTGTGCGATCAATGCTCGCATATACTCGCACCTGAGCGACTCGCTGACTGACCCGTGTTCTTGGTCGCAACCCAAAAGCTTCTTTTCGCGGGATGCATTGATAACATCAACATTGTCAATGTCAATGTCAACAGCGCTGACATCGCCACCATTTGCCTGAACAACGCCGTACATCTGGTGTGCTGCAAGCTGAAGAAGCCAAAGCCTCTCCTCGTCTGGATACCCATGGATGAGATCAGCCAGAGGCAGGCCCAGGTTGTTTTTAGGAATTGGCACGCCGAAAAGCAACGCAAGAGTCGGAACCAAGTTGATCTGTGGCACTTCTTTAGTCAGCAATGCCGACAGAGCGTTTTTCCCCTCGTCGGCAATCGACTGTCCACGGATGCCTTGGCCCATAAACACAAAGACAGTCGATGTCTCCAGCTGCGAATTGCCTCCATGGTTGCCAATCTCGTTCATCGCATGGTCGCCCAGAAGCACAAACAGAGTGGGCTTGGCATTTGGATCCTCGATCTGCCTCTGCGCATCTTGCCTTGTCACAACCTCATGAACGGTCTGGACCACACGATCCATCTCCTCCTGCTTTGGCTTCATCAGCGGGCTATCGGGACCGCCAAGATGGCCGATGTGGTCTAGTCCCAGGTAGTGGAAAATCGTCACATCCCATCCGCTTTGCTCGAGCCCTGGTCTCACATGTCTAGTGACGTTGACATCCACTTCAACCGTGTCTGTGACAAAAAATGACGAGGTGCCATCGGTCTTGCTAAAGATATCTGGGAACAGGCGCAGCCAGGTATCGTCGCCAAACATATTGATGGTTTTTCCCTGGTTTTTGAGCTGCCATAGCAAGTTGTCGTGGAACTTTAAAGATGAGCTGGTATCAGACTCTGCGATGTTTAGCACTGCATCGAGAAAGTTGGGCACGGTTCCCGTCATCAGGGCCTTTATTCTAGGCATGGTGACCGTTGGCGCCAGTGCCTTTGCCGTGTATCCCAGGGCATCGCCGCTACGCAATAGCTTTTGCGTATAAGCCATGGCCGAGTTGTTTCCAAAAACAAAGTCGTTTCGCAGCGCATCTACAAGCATGATAACCAGTCTGTCGTATTGACGCGTTCCATAGACCGACTGCAATTTGCCACTCATGTCTTTTGGCTGGTCCTGCTGGCTAGCAAACCCTGGTATGCTCTTTTTGTAAGGAAAGAAGCCTTTAATAAAATACCCAAGGCCTACCAGCTCAATTGCCAGGACCACCAATAATAGCACCACCCGCAATCCTAGTCGCATTTGAACCCTCTATTTTAAACAAATTAAAAATATAAACAAAAAAAATAGAAAAGAGTCAAAGTCAGCCAATGCAAGAAACAATAAAGAAAATATATTTCCCCGCATAATTTAAAATATATTTTGACTAGAAGAATGCATGCTCGTCCCCTTGATCTTGGGTTTAGCGGCGATAATAATGGCGCTTAAAGCGGAAGTGTAGCTGCAAAACACCTCGGTCAAACGTGTTTTTGAACCCACGACGTCTGTTGTATTCCCACTCGCGATCGACTATCCTGAATGCAATATCCTCGTAGGGCGGCCCAGCCATGAACTTGAGGATAACTGTATCCTCGCTCTGCGGGTCCTTTTCGACGCGATAAGTCGGTGGCCCCGACTTGTCAATAAGATCGGGATAGAAAATGTTAAACTTGTATCCTTGCACGACCTTTGGCGGCGGATTGTCCTTGTCGTAATGCGTTCTATTGTACTTGTTCCACTCGTACCCAGTATGCACCCGGTTGAAGTATCTTGGCTTCCGTGGACGATACTTGTCTTGCCAGGAGTAAGATTTTGACGCCACTTCTGCCTCCACACTAAACACTGCTTCGCTCGGATCGTGCTCTTTGCGCATTTCTGCCTCGTAAAGAGCACGCGATGTGCTGTCAATTGCAGTTGACCTGGCTTCTGGCCTGTGCTCTCCGCTGAGAATCCGGCGCTGAAGCTCTTGGAATCTCTCGCGCTTGCGCTGCTCTACCTCGTCGTTGCGCACAAAGGCTCCTGAATCAGCAGTGCCTGCGTCTAGGCCGCTGCTATGGCCCGTACGCAGATGTATCTGTCGCAAGCGCTCAGCCCGACGCTCGACGATATCCTGATGCATGGCAGCTAATGTAACGCGGGCCTTCTCAACTTCAAGCTCAGCGCGCACCTGTTCCCAGTAGTCAACATCTACGGCTCCCCCTTTCCCACTTAGCTTTAGCTGCACATCGGTCTCTAGCTCAAGAAGCTCGTCTAGAGACTTTTCCCTCAGAACTTGCTTTACCTCGTTGCTGTTTGTGCCATCTAGACCTTTAGCAAGTTCCTTTAGATGGGCAGAGCTGACTACAAGCAGGTTTTCCCAAAACTCAATGTTGCGAGAGTTTGTCTCCAGCGACAGATACATCTCCACATCCTGAATCAGCTCTTCGCACTGTTTGGCCGACAAGCCCTCGACCATTGCATCAGGCGCGGCATCCGACGCGATGCGAACAGCTGCAATATCGTCGAGCTCGCTGTCATCAACTTCCTCATTAGCAAGCCGTAGATTCATGGCCACTATGTCGATCGGCTTTGATCTATTGTCTCTAATTCGTATCTCTGCTCTTCTTTTAGCCTGCTGCAAGTGAAACTCCTCTTCACGACGCTCCCAGTCACCCAGCTTCTCCTGCTCCTGCTCTCTTCGCTTGCGTATCATCTCTTGCTCGCGCTGAAGCTTTTCTATCTCGCGCTGCTCACGACGCTTGCGAAGGTTCTCAAGCTCCCTCTCCGCTTCCTCACGCCGCTCTCTTTCGGCCTTTTCGCGCTCTTCTCGTGTTAGTCCGCGTGCCCTGTCCTGCTCAACTTTTTTCTTCCACACAAACTTTTTGCTCAGTACAGATTCGCCAATTGCGCTATCGGCACCCTTGTACTCGCCAACGGACAAGTCGTCATTGGCAAGTCCATCTTCTTCTTCGTCTTCAGAACTTTCATGTCTGCTTTTTCTGGACCTAGAAGACTTTGCGCTTTTTCTATCTCTGTTGCGACTGCTTTCGCGGTGCCTATGTCTCTTATGCTCGGGCGACGAAGAGCGACGCCGTGAAGAATGGCGACTGCGGTTACGGCTGGAACGATGCTCCTTTTTCTCATCCTTTGGCATGGCTAAACGTATCTAAAATTTTATAATGAAAAAAGAACGCTGGGATAAAATAAACTGTTTTGTATTCGGATCAGAAAAGATTAATTGACCGTTTTTTTCTAACCAAGACAGAGTTAAACAAAGAAATAAGTAGACATGCGATCAAATTTCAAATCCATGGATTATATGTGGTTGTGGGTTTAGAAATTTTTTTAAAATAAAAAAAAAAATAAAAAAACATCAACACATTCCAAAAGCGTCACCAAGTTTAAAGGCCCTTAAAAGCTTGTCACGCAGAATATCCTTTTCAAGATATTTGGGCAATATTAACAAAAAATCGCATGTTTGGGCAGAAGGTAGATTTTCAATGTTCTTGTTTTCATCGACAGATATCTGAAACCCTTTGTCTTTGTCTTTGCCTTTGCCTTTAAAATTGTTAACAGACCAAAATCCGTAAATGGGAACGCGAGGCAATCCAGTCACATATTTTAATAGTTTCTTTTTGTTAGGTTCATCCATATCGCTTACAATCTCCCAGAACTATACAATCAATTTGTCTTCAATTGAGCAATTGTTATATCTAGTTTTCTGTTTCCAAATATCAATATCAATTGTTTCTATCCCTACGCCATAAATCAGGAACTCCAAGTCCTTTTCGTCAAGATGACTTAAAACTTTTGGCGGAATAAACTCGTCAAATCCAGCTTTAAAAGCATTTAATTGCCTTTTAACTCTTTCCTGCAACACAGCCTTGGACTTGCGATCAGCATAATCCCATTTGTTTTTTTGATTAACTTTATGCGATCCATCCGACAACTCCAGTTGTGTACGAATTTCTTGGCCCTCTACCTCATATATATCCTCAAAATAAATTTCTTCAAAGGTCTCAGTCTCCTTATCGTCAAGGATCTTTTTAATACTTTTATACAAATCATAATCGAAGAAATTTAAATCATATAGCTTAACCGACTTGTTTAACAATAGTTTGTAGAATGCTGGCACAAGCGGGATATCGAGCGTAACATTGTACATGAATGCTAAGGCAAATATACGACCAGCAAATTTGAACTTATTCATATCCTTGGAATACTCGGACTTGTAATCAAAATACATATGTGAACAATTCTCGTCAGCTACTTCAAATATGCGATTTGGACTATCTTTTTCCTTAAATTCTTGCGATAGCGAAGTAAAGAAATCCCGAGTAAGTCCACCCGCATCAACACCTATTTCGCGATCGTATTCGACAAAGAATCTTTGATTAAACCGTTTTTTTTTGTTTTCCCCATTATAGCAGCACATGATTCATTAAACAGATTATCTCGAGGAACTTTTGTTTTTGTTGTGCCCGTTGGTAGATTCATCTCCTCGAATTGCAAAATCTTCAATATTTTTTTGCTATCAATATGTGGGTCTGAAACCGATACTTGATGGATATTTTGGCGCGGATCTATTTAAAAAACATGAAAAAAAAAAACAAAAAAATTAGCTACGGAATTGTTATAATACGCTTTTTTTTAAATAAAACACAATGCAAATAGCTACATATACCAACTTCTTACCTTTAAACGTTCTTTCCCCTGTTATCGTATTGGCATAATATGGATTTCTATCATTGTTTAACTTTTGCTCCCAGCCCTCTGGAAAATCGCCCAATTTTGGTGGCTTAACATAGCTTGTATACAGAGATCCGGGATGACTAAAATTCTCTAAAATAGCATAGCTATCTTCCTCGAGCTGGTGTGGATTCCGCTTGTGATACTGTTTTGTTAGGGTTTCATAGAATAGAATCGTGTTGTCAGGCCCCATTCTATATTCAATTGAAGGCGGACAATAGTTTGGGTCTCTTTTTAAAACCACATCTCCTTCGTCCAACAACCATTTAGGGATATCATCTTTGGAGTCGTCGTCTAAGGCAGTATCCAACTTTCGAGCTTCATCGCTTGCTACATCTAGTTTACCCTGAACACGCTCCGATATTCTTTGAACATAAGAATCTGAAGCTTGCTTGCTGGATAACTCGACACTTTTTTGTAGTTTTTTGCTTGACATAATTGTGGTACAGCTAATCACTTTTATAGATAAAATAAGAAGAAATAAAACAGCCGTTTAAAAGAGTATGGAATTACAAAAAGTAAACTAAAAAAAAGAATAAAAAAGAAGGTAAGCAGAGGTGAAAGAGCACACATATCTTGTATATATACAAATACATGTTTGTTTATGCATCAATTTGTCTAAAAATTGGTGATTTTTGTCTATTTCGTTTATTTATTTTATCAGTGGGTTGTCTGTTTTTTTTTGCGTGCATGTAGCATCTGCATGATAAACGATATGTCGATGTCTATTTTTTTAAATTGATAAATTTTTTAGAATCCACATGTGCATTTTGACTTGAATAACGAATTAAAAATAAAACAAAACACTAAAAAATAATAATAAAATAGCCGAGCTAATTGAAAAAAGACTGCAATGAAAAATAAGAAAAAAAGAAATAACATTTTTTTATAAAAGGTTTAAATTCTGGTGTGCGCAGTCTCATTTCTTACTTGCTTGAGAAACTGGATAGCATCTGTTCCACCTGTCCCCCGAACAACAGACTCGTCATCGACCTTGCGTGCAAGGCGTGCATTCTTTGCGGTAGATTGTGCTGGAGAGGAGGGCTGATGTGAGGAGGATTGGCCTGCTGATACAGATATGGTCTGTTTTGCAGCATGCGCATTTGTCTGCGGATACATTGTTGGGTCTGCTGGAAGAGAGTCGCCGCCAAGACGACCGCCTGGCTGGAACGCTGTTGGCTTCTGTGCCATTGCCTGTTCATGAGCAGCACGCGGAATTATATGGCTAGAAACAGGTGTCACCGTAGGTGCAGATATTGATGGACCGTTTTTAGCTTGTGCTAGGATGTAGCGGGTGACAATCATAATATGCTTGTCTCGGAACGACTTCATCAGGTCAACGCACGCGTTGTAGGACTGGCGCATAACGACGCGTGGGTCCTGCTCATTGCCAACTTGCAAGAAGGCATCCGAGCATACAAGCAGCACATACTCGCGGATTCTGCATATCGACGCTAGGTCTTCAAGGAACCGGCGATGACCACCGGGCATATAGTCGCGCATGCGGACCAGATAAGAATTGGCTGTTGGAGGCTCGGGAACACCGCGCTGCTGAAGCCGCCTGCGGGCATCGTCTACGGAAGACTGCAAGCCCTTCTCGCCTGTCGGATAGTGCTTGATTCCAAGTGCAATGTCAAAGGCTTGAAGCAAGGGAGTCTGAGCAGCGCTGCCGCCAGCGTACTTGCGGAAGCGGCGTATCAGAGACTGCCAATTGTCCAAGGAAAAAGTGTCAGTGTCGTCAACACCTTCGTACAGCACACCATAGGGAAGGCCAGCCTCAGCCATGTTTTCCCAGCCAGCTAGGAACTCGCGGATCTTCCAGTAAAACACATAGGGGTCACAACGCTCATACATGCGCTCTAGCAGACGGTTGCAGTCTCGAAGGGAATGTGCTATTTCGTTCAGCGCATGTGTCACACGAGCAATGTTGTTATCCTCGACGCCGATAATGGCATCTAGGATGGCATTAAGACCACGCGCGCTCTTGGCCTCCATAGCAGTAGTGACCAGATAAAACCACGACTCGTCCATAGATCCGGAAAACGTGTACAGCGTTCCAAGGTTATCAATGTCCATCGGGTCCTTGGCACCTGGGTCCAAAATCTGCCAGTTCCAGTGGCAGACGGCTGCGCAACAGACTACAGGGTTTAGCTGCAGATACTCTGCTGTGGCAACCCATGGTATTGAAATCGATGCCGGAAGAAACTACAGATGCAGGTTTGAATGTTTTTTGAAATAAAAAACTCTTGCACATTAGTGCTCGTGTCCTCTCTTTTTCCTCTTTTTTTCTTTCTACCGTTTTTTCCTTTGTAGACAGATAGATATGTTGATAGGTTGATAAACAAATGATGGCTAATGTGACATAAATAATTAAACAGTCATGCAACATGTCACATTTGCATTGCCAATTATTTTTTTCTTGTTTTATCCGGCATGACTTACCTCTGCTGCAGGCTCGGAAGCAGCGCCATTTCGACCCCACACAAATGCGTGGGCCATAAAGGACAAAATCATAAAAGCACGCTGGTACTCGGCCTGCGAAGTAAGCTTGCTTGTGTCGAGAACGGGCATCTACACTGATGGAAAATCCGAGAGAGAGTAAAAGAAAATATAGGCCCAGGCAGAAAACATTTTTTAGTTACCAGAATTTTAGCAAGTGTCCAGCTGCACAAAAAACACATGTTATTTATCCTCATGAGCGGCAAATCTCTCTTTGCTACGGATGCTTGCTTGATAAACGCGAATTTTTTCTGTTGGGGGAATGAAGGTGAAAAAAAAAATTCAAGTGGCTGCATTTGATGATAACAGAATGCAATTATTTTCTCCGCATGTTTAAAGCATGCACAGCTAAGCTAGCTTTATTGTTGCTTGCTATTCAGGTATTGGGTATCATAATGCTTGAGCTGCAGGCAAGAAATAGCAGTTTCCGTTTACAAAATTGAATAAGGCAAAAAATGCCTTTACAGAGCTAAGATGCACATGGATTAATCAAAATATGGCTGGCATTAACTGGTACTATCGCCAGCATGGAGCGGATGTGCTTACCTTGCGCACTTGCCGCCTGATGTGGTGTGCTAGCAGATACTGGTTGAATCGGTCCATGATCTGCTCCCATGGCTCGTAGTACGGATCTGACAGACGGCGCACTGGCTGCCCGGATGGAAGAAATCCATTGGTCGGGCTGATATCATAGTCCTCAAGATTCAGTGGAACATACCTGCTCCTCTTGAGCGATCTTGGCTGGAAGTGGTTGGACATTGCCAAAGTAAAAATATTATGTGAAAAATAATGTGTAAAATAATGGTAGTGAGGAGTAGAGCAGAGCAGGAATGGAAAAGTAAAAAAAATGAAAAGGAAGGAAGGAACAATTGATATAAAAATCAGGTATGCTAAAGAAACGTGTAAACCCCCATGAGGCAAGAAAGATTAGACAGCTTAAGCCTATAGATCAAGAGCAAGAGCAAAAGCAAAAGCAAAAGCAATAGCAAAAAAAGCAAAATGGTTTTGCTGCTACAAAGACCACACTCAGGAAATAATATGCAGTGTTGCAGAAAGAACGCACAGAATGAGTGGCGAGTAGGCCGGGCTTTCGGGCTGTTTTTGCTTTTTTTACACTGTTTGCAAAAGTAATTGGCTGGTTCCAGGTCGGCCGAATTCCAAATCAAGGCAAAAGAAGAGAAAAAATGAAAGCAGAGACAATCAGGCTTGTGACACTAAACATGGACGGGATTGATTATGCGAAAGAAAAAAAGAAAATTGCGCAATTGGGCAGAGCAGCTTTTAAAACGGAAGACAGCTTGCTCTTCTTATACATAAAGCCTGTTTATTTTATGTGTAGCACAACATGTACCAGTTGAAAGTTTTGTTGTGTCCTTGGTTGCATTTTTTGTCTCTAGAAATAAATTTTTGATCTGTTTTATTCATGTTATTTATAATAACATCCTCCTGTGCTTGCTAGCTCTTGCTGTTTGGATTCTTGATAACCAGCAGCGCAATAGCAAAAAAAAAAGATTTAATGTGGCTTTTTGGCTTTTCAGCAGAGCTGAGCAGAAGAAGAAAGAGGGGGAAGTCAGCTGGCGCGACTCAAGATACTCGCCGCACAGAGCACACACAATGACGCCAGAAGTTTACAAGCAATGCGTGTCTGGGAAACAGGCGTGAGAAAAATACGTGCTTTGTTTTTCGAATGCACTTAGCCAACAAAGAGCCAAGGCGTTTTTTGGGAGACATAGTATATATATATATATATATACCACACAAAAAGGGGTCATGATATCTGAACAAAATAAACTTAAATGTTATATTTAACATTTGAATAAAAAATTTTTAGATTCTTAGATTCGAATGTTCATCCATGTTTCATTGACAAATAAACGAGTGAAAAAAGTTTAATTAAACTAAAGAAAAAAAAACAAAAGAAAGAATCCAAGCTTGGAAAATACAAAATTTCAACAAACATTTTAAAAACGTAAAAGCCCGATGTTCTCATGCCTAATGAAAATGGTATAATATGGAATATATGGGTACTTTTTTAAATGACAAAGGCTCAGAGCAATTGTCAGATACAAAGGGAGATAATTGTTTACAGAATAAGACAGCTAGAGCCGCGATGCTTGTGGCGCTTTTGAGGTTGTGGAAGCGCCTTGTTAGTGTTGAAAGCAGGGTTGGCGTTGGTCAACGTTGCTCTGCTAATGGATCTTGTATCGATGCGCCGTTTGCCAGATTCGCTATCTGATTCAGTGGCATAGCTGCGTTTGAGTGGTGGGATGCCAAGCTCCTGTTTATCGTGATCATAAACTTTCTTTCTTGGCGGCGGTGGAGCGCTGCGCGTATCCACGCCACGCTTGGCCACAAGCGCTTCAAAGTCGTACTCCTTGCGCATGGGCGGTGGAGCACTAGATGTCTCTAGCTGACCGCGACGGTTTGGAGATCCATGGATGCCGGACTCGTCTTTGCGACGCTTGATAGATGTAGGTTTGTTGCTGGCCGCTGTTGTCGTCGTCTGTCGCTCGAGTGGGCTGGCAAACTCTGTCATATAGTAGTCGGGGATAGTGCTGTCTGCAGACTTGTTTGGAAGCACAGTGACCTGGGGTGTCGGTGTTGAGTTGGTTGTACTTGCCTGCGAAGATGTCTTATTTTTGCTCAGCGATTTTCTTCCTGACAGCCATCCTTTTGCTCCTGTTTTTTGCTTTTCCTTGCCTCCTCGCTTGTCTCTCGGCGTGCTGGGCTGGCGACTGTGATTGCTGTTGTTGAATGAGGAAGCCGTAGTCAAGGCGCTGGGCGGCTCAACAATCTTGTTGAAATGCTTGATACGGCGCACACACTGGATAAAGACATCCTCGACATTTTGTCCGGTCTTTGCACTGGTTTCATAGAACCCCGAACCGATACCCTTGGCAACTCGTCTTCCATCCTGCTGACTCACCTTGCGCTTGTCTTCGCAGTCAGATTTGTTGCCAACCAAAACGATGGGGACCTCATGTGTATTCTTGGTCTGAAAAATCTTTTCAGCAATTGCCTCTGCCTCGTCTAAAGTCTCTCTACTCTGGATGCTATAGACAAGCACAAAGCAGTCGCCGCTTCGGATTTGATAGTCGCGCAAGCCAATGTACTCTTCCTGGCCTGCTGTGTCTAGAACATCCAAAACGCAGGATATATTATCCACGGTGCACTGCTTTCTGTAGCTGTCTTCTATAGTTGGGTCATAGTCCTCACTAAAGTTTCCATTTATAAACTTTGTGGTCAACATCGACTTGCCAACTCCTACAGAAAAAAATAAAATAAAAAAGCCTTGTACGCTAAAAGAAAATTAGTAGCTGTTTTTGGCTTGTTAAAAGTACAAAATAAATGACTTTGCAGTACATCAAGCTTTTT
Source organism: Coemansia asiatica (assembly GCA_027478445.1). Lineage (NCBI taxonomy): Eukaryota > Fungi > Kickxellomycota > Kickxellomycetes > Kickxellales > Kickxellaceae > Coemansia > Coemansia asiatica. Next base: position 3,780 of record JANBOH010000140.1, on the reverse strand, counting down.
TAATATGAGTTGCTCTTACCTCCGCTGCCAAGCATGACCACCTTGTATTCAGGTAAAATGCTTCGTGACATTCCGTTATATAGCTAAACGCAGAGTATATAGCCAATAATATAAGAATAATGTATCTTGTAGTAAAAAAAGCTTTTGGTTAATCAATACTGATTAGTAAATATGTAAGTAGGTAAGTATTTATATGCAGCTTGTATTATGCAATGTATATATGTAAGTAAAAGTCAGTTTGGCTGCTTTGACAATAATGCACGCTCTATCAGCAATAATACTATAAGCTTATTTATATAATAGAAAAACAAAGTCTATATTTCAAAAGTATACAGGTATAATAATTAAAATGAGTGAAAAAATAATGAAAAGGCAAAGAGTACTCTGAGCAACGCTATTTTTTTTACCTTACGCGAGAGAACACAATGTGGAATCCAAATAAAAAATATCTGTATTACTCAGTGCCATGAGTCGTCTTTATCCTTAAAGAAACGAAAGAAAAACCACCGGACCTTTTTATACAAAAGGATAACAAAATCAGCTGCAAACATCGATAATAAAAAGAAAAAAACCAAGAGCCCCTTTTAAATTTCCAGAAGCCCATTGACATAAAGAAAGTCCATTTTTTCTCTTTTGCAGCTCCTGGTTTCTAAATTCCGCCAAAATGCATTGCATTTCTTTATTTCTTTATGATTTTTCCATATTTCCTAATTGATCATACTTGATTTGGCAATATAAATACAATTTTAAAACGTATAAAAACACAGATGTCAAAAAAAAAGCTGCATGTTTATTACATAAATTCAATCTTTTTTACACTATGGTCCCTGTATTTTTTAACTCGGCAACGTAGGCTTTCATCTTTTTCGAGACTGCATGTCAGCAGCTACAAAAGCAAAATAAATCACCTGCTCGAGAGAAAAAAAAAACAAAAGCATGATTTCATTTTGACTTTATCCAGATGCTGCATTGAAATGAATTAAAACAATCATTCAAGGGCTAAAAATTAAAAAAATATATAAAGGCAATTAAAATTAATAAGCTAATGAAATATAGGATTAATGAGGTCCGACCTTGATGCCATCGAGCTCCTCTAGTCTAGGGAACAAGGAAATCGCAGTGATCCAGTATCTTTCGCGACGCTGAGTCAGCTCCGCCTGATGAGTCAGCTTGAGACTATGCACATATGCATGGTCCTGTCTAAGCCAGGCCTCTTCGTCAATGCGGGCAGAGGACACGATTCCCGAAGAAGAAGCAACAGCAGATGCGCTGCCATCACTCATGCCACCACTTTGGCCAGCCATCTGAGGCGAAAGCGCTCCATCGAGAGATAGTGCCGCACCTGCAGTGCCAGCGGCCGACTGCAGTGCCTGTGAGACAAGGCTCGGCGAGGGCGCATACAGATCGCGGTTGCACTGGTTAAAGCGCAAATCAAGCCTGCGCAAGCGACGCATCTTTGACAGGGTCTTGAGAAGATTTTGCTCGTTACTACTCTCTTCAATGGCAAATGCGCCACTGTTGCTTGCGTTATTGTCGTTTGGAACATCGGGGAATGTCTGGATGCCAGGCGTTGCTATGTTTCCGTCGCCAAAGCCCACTGTGCGACACTTGAGGACCTCAAGAGTTTGGGCCAGTTGCAGGATTGGCTGAGGATCGTTGAGCTCTGGATTGTTGCTGACATCAAGCAGCTTGAGCTGAGGCAGGGCTGCCCCCATATTTGCTGGCAAACGGGACAGGCCAGCGTTGCACAGAACCAGCTGCAGCAGATGGTTCATGGTGGGCAAAGATCGCGGAAGAACCATATGCGTATCTGGAGCATAGAGGTTTTTGAGATTGCTCAAACAGTCAAAGTCGATTGCCAGCAACGGCTGCAACGCGTTCCCGCGCAGCGAGAGATTGAACAAGGAAAGCCAGGATGAAGCGTGCATATCGGACTTGGAGCGCACATCGACATTGCCCGAAAGCATGCCAGCTGGCCGTGCGAGCTGGCGAATGTTGCATATGTCCAGGTACAGCGTTTTCAGATTGGGATACTTGGACTGCCACATCCCCACCTCGACGACGCCGCTGTTGCTTCGCATCAGCAAGGGGTTCTCAGATAATCGCAGCTCGCGAATAGCTTCGGCAGGAGCGCCATAAAGCTCTACCTGCTCAAGGTCGTTCTTCACCATATTGACCCTTGAAAGATGCATAAACTCAGCTATAGAGGCAGGGATCACGCGCAGTCGGTTGTTAAAAAGATCCAGCGACGCGAGCAAAGGAGTCTCGCTAGCATCAAGGTCAAAGCTGGTGACGATGTTGTCGCGCAGTCCAAGCTGCAGCAGCCGGCGGCATCCACGCAGTCCATGCAGAGACTCGATGCGGTTGCGGTTTAGCTCGAGAATGCGCAAGTGGCGAAGCCCGGAGAAAACGCTGATATCGCCGATTTCGTTGGCACTGAGATCGATCTCTTCAAGGTGGGGGAGCTCGCGAGCAAACGAGAACTTGTCTGCATCGCCAATGCTGAATCTGATCCAGTTAGATGGCGCGCGCAGGCTGACAAGGCCAGTTGGAAGTCCAGCAAGTGACCGTAGCTTGTTCCCCGATAGACAGATAGTCTCAAGGCGCGAGGTTAACTGAGCAAGACCCGAGAGGTTGCGGATGCCGGAGCCAGAGAGATCCAGAGCAGTGCATCCATCAGGCGAAGTAGCCGGCGTCATCAGCCGCTGAACAATAGATCCGAGTGCCTCGTCCTCGATGGGCCGGCGCTGAGAGGTAGAGTTGCGCCGAGCGGCCTTGCGTTCGGCCATTTCACGGACAACTATGCGCTGGTTCTCAACTGGCGAAATTAGGCCCATGCCAATTGTGCTGCTACGACCATCGGCGTTGGTTGGCAGCGGCTGAGGGAACGCTGATGTATGCGAGATCGTCGATATGGAGGACCGGCCAGATGCTGGCCCTTTAGCTGCAGAGTGAAGTGGACTCTCGACCAGCGGACAGCTGCTATTCCCAGCATGGCCGCCGTTGCCTCGCGAGTTGGGCGAGTTTTTGTGGCTCTGAACCTGCTTGTACTCGTGGATATCTATCCATTCGCCTATCTCCTGATCTAAGACCATGTTGCCGACGCGTGTGGGCAACAGCCCGTTAAGGTCATTGGGAGTGAGCAGATGCGCACTGCTGTCGCTGGTCTTGCGCACCTGCGACAACACTGCGAGCTCGGCTTTGCGAATGCTGCCAAAATGCGACGCTGAGTCTTGGCGTTGGTTTAGTCCCGAAGTATAAGAGTTAGAGCTTTTAAGCTGGTTCGCTCTCTGAGACTGCTGCTGTTGCTGTTGGTAATAATTTTGATGGTGATTATGGTTAAACTGATGCGACTGAGAGCTACTTTCGTGGACATTGTTCAGACCAGTGCTGCTTAGGTTCTGATTAGACATATAAGCTCGTAAGCGACTATCACCTGGCAGAACAGTAGTATCTTCGGACGTGTATATCGGCTGAGTATCTGGGTGGTCCATCGATGAAACTGGACGCATACTCATCGATGATGGCGGACGATAGCTACTAGGTCTATTAATATTAGGATCATACGGCGTGTTTGGCTGGGATCTGCGGGCAACTTTGTCAAGGACTTCGTGTCTCAATGATACATCGGACTGTATTTGCGGCTGAGACAGCGAGGGCTGCAGTTGCTGTGTTTGTGTTTGTGTTTGTGTTTGTGACTGATGCTGATGCTGTCCTTGTTGCTGTTGTTGGTATCTAGTGCTGGGGCCAACTGCAGAATGAATCTGAAGCGGGTGGCTG
>JANBOH010000014.1:0-100554 GCA_027478445.1 Coemansia asiatica | reverse complement strand
AAAAAAAGAAAACAGCGCAAGTAGCCAAAAATACACTTTTCCCTGCCTTATTTTGCAAAAGGCACGTTTTCATTGTTTCGGGTTATCCTGCAACCCACCAAACCGACAGAAAGTAAAGCCGACTCGGCATTGGGGCTTAGCTAAAACAATAAGGAATAAGGCATTCCAACCTGGGAAATGGCGACCAAAATAGCGAGGCTTGAAATAAAACCTGTGGTCCTTTTTAAGGGGGAGATGTTTTGATTTTTATGTTAGTACTCAGACGCCACCATCCAAAAATGTAAATAAAAGCAGATATCAGCAGCCTAAACGACGAAACGAAACGAAACAAAACAACAAAAAAGACGAAATTTCTAAAAGCAGAACATGTTTTTTTTTCTTCTAAAAATGCTCTTGACGCATCGTCAAAGCAAGCATGAAGATGTAGCTCGGCTGAATTGAACGCATTTAAGGCTGGTGGGATATGCAGACTTTGCAAAAAAAGAAAATCTGGTTGTGGCAAAGCAGCAGCAACAAAAAAAGAAAAGTCACATCACAGGTTTAGTTTATCGAACCAGCAGTCCATCAAATAGTTTTGTAGAGTTTTTCAATTTTAAAACAAGAAAAATAAATAATAAAGGAAAATGCTGTTATCTTATCCGGTTTGACTTGATTGTTGTTATACGGCTGTTCAAAAATGCATAGTGTAAAACTGGCCGGTTTTGAATGTTGGGCCGGCACCTCCGTTACGTGATAAGTATATGGGGATCTTAGTGGCAGTGCCCTTGCTGGTGCTGATCGCTCCAGTGTTTGTAGCGGATGTCGATGAGGCACAGTTGGTCTGCGGCATGACATTATGCAGAGACACAAATGGGCGAACATCGTCGCTGCTCTGCGCGTGCGACGACGACGACAACGAAGCATCGCTGGCACTGGGCGACGTCGGGTGCTGCAGCGATTTTGCCTCTCCACTGCTCTGGCGGTTAGATCCGCTAAAGTCAGATGGAAGCGGTCCTAGACAAACAATGTTTTCAGACGACTTTAGCTCTGTAATCAGGCTCTTCTGACCATCAAACAACACGGCCATGTCAGGCGTAAAGTTCATGCCGTGAAGAGAAACATACGAGCGCTCAGTTGTAGACTGAGAGTTTGCTCCGTCCCTTTGGCGGCGTCTTCCATCAAGCGCCGATGGATTGACCGTTGGTGGATGCTGGACAGTGCACTTGAACACTATTGGAATCACGCAGTCGCTAGAGACAGTTGACGAGCTCATATACTCGCCCACAGGCTGTCCATTGCGGCACGTTTCTGCCAGTCCACCGCTATTGCCATTGCCATTGTGGTCATCAGAAGACATCGATGCGCTGCCCAGTGAAAGGACCTGCGACGATGACGACGACAAAAGCCCATGGTTGCCTGACCCATGGTGGTGCGCTTGCATGTCGGCTCCGACCATGGGCATGGCGATTCCATAGACCGCAGCAGCTAACGACGGGTCAATGGTGCCATGCTGGAAATCAGCGCTGTTTCCAATTCCATTGACTGCAGCTGCAACAGCTGCGGAGTTGTGCTCGGCAAGCATCATTTCTAACGAAAAATGAGCCTGCGAGCCGTTCTGACCATACTCCTTGATACCGCTTGGCGACGTCGGCGTGGGCGGAAGCGCTAGCGATGAGTGAGACGATGTCATGGACGACGACTCGGTGGCAGATGGCGTAGCAGGAAGCACATTTGATGCAGCTGCCGTAGCCTGCTGCTGAAGCTGGCTGACAATGTCAGCAGTCGATGGGTAGTCGAAGCGGTAAATTGTGCAGTCAGTGCCGACCATGGTCCATACAGCGCTGTCGCCTACGTCTTCTGTCCAAGAGGTCGTGCCAACAGATGCTCCGTCCTTGGATTGCTTGCGACCCTGCCCGGGAGAGCCGCGCTGCTTGCCGCTGCTTGAGCTATCCGCGGATAGCTGCCGTCCGTCGCAGGTAGCATTGAGACCAACAATATCGCCCATGCAGGTCAAATACGATCCAACACGAGTGTTCAGGCCAGCTGGCGTGACTGTAACTGCAGGAAGCTCCTCGCGGGTCTGGACACGGACCTCAAACGCAACCTTGTGCAGCTGGGAAACAGGGTCACCCAGCACGTCGCGGCTAGAGTCTCTTCCGTAGAATGAGCCGACTGCCATGCTCCCCTTCTCGACCTTGCGCAGAGTCAGAACCGGCGAGCACATGCCTGTGCTGACACACTGCAGAATCACTGGCTGGTTATAAAGGATCGGAATAGGCGTTCTGGGCTGCGGCTGACCCATCGAGTCGCTTTCCATTTGTGCATGGTCGCCATTCTCGCCAGGGCTACTGCAGCCAGGGCTACTGCAGCCAGGGCTGGAAACGCAGCTATCAAAGTCTGGCGGGCACTGAGGGTGCATGGCGAAGGTGGGCGGCGTAGGATACCCAGGAATGGGCGTGGGGTTCGCTGCTATGCGCTCGTTGAATGCATCGATCTCCTTCTGGCTCAGATGCGTATTGACAATCCAGATGATAAATGGGTCCCAGACAGAGTTACGAGCAACAAACGTAGTCGTATTTGAAGAGCCGCTAACTCCGGAGCCACTGGATGCAGGGTCGTCACTGTCGCGGGCCGGGAACCAGAATGGACGAGGGCCACCTACAGACATCGAGCGAGTCGCGCCAAGGTACTTGGTCGAGACCGTCTGAGAGCGCAAGCGATTAAACAAAGAGATCGTAGAGCCGTGGTGGATACACAGGTCAACGTTCTTGACGCTCTGGCGCTTCTTAGATGGCTTGCTAATCACCTTTATCGGTCTGGACTCAAACTCATTGATAACAACCTGGCCAGACGGATCGTGCAAGCGCACCTTGACAGCTACCTTTTTGCGCTTTTCATCGACGTCGTTGATAAACAGCTGCTTGGCTACGTAGCGACCAGTGACGGTCTCGCCTTCCTGGGGCGCTCTGACTGGGGGCACAGGGTTATGCGGCACATGCGCTTTTGGCTTGGGCGATGGATCCGGCTGCGTCAACCACTCAAGCTGGCAGACACGCGACTCAGAAGAAGAGCCAGACACAGCGTCACTCATATCGCCAAGCATGCCACCAGGCCCATCGTTGGTCGGAACAGATACCGATATGCGCGGCATAGCAGATGCAAAGTCGCTGCTGCCACTGCCATGGGAGATCTGTTGATCGCCCATTAGAGGCAACCTCCAGTTGTCTCCAAAAAGCAGAATCGTGGGAGGAGGGCATAAAAAGCGCTTTTCAGTTCCATATGACTTTTGGGCGACCTTTGATGTAAGCACCATCATCACTTTGCTACCAGTGCCCTTTACAACTGCCTGGCTGTTGAATACAGGGCCCGTGCAGGCTGAAGATTCAGCGGACATGCAGGACAGAGCGCTGCCATTGGTCGATCCCTGCATGCTCATCGAGACAAGCGTTGCGGGCTGGTGAACCTTGCGCTGATGCTGCTGGTGCTGCTGATGGACATCGGCTCTAATCGTAGACACGGTGGCAGCACGCTTGCGAGATTTTTTAGTAGTCCCTGCAGGAGCTGGGCTGCCGACGCTGCCATGGCTGCCGCCACCGCTGACTACAGGCGAGGTGACAAAGTTCTCCATAGCCGAGGTCGATGGGCTTGCCGAGCTGACAAAGCTGCTTCCCACAGCAGAAATAAAGCGACAGTGGCTGGCAGCAGTGTGCAAAGAGGCGGCAGGATCCATAGACCCCAGGAATGTGGGCTCGGTAGACAAAGTTCCATAGGAAGCATTAGCGTAGTCGCTATTGGATAGGCCCTGCGAGAAGTTATGCTGGCGATCGAGCGGTGCAGAAGGGAACGCATCAAGGCCAGGGATGTTGGCAAACGACGCAAAAGTGGTGCTCATGTCTAGACCCAGACCAGTTGTGTTCTGGCCAGAGCCAATGCTGTTGCCGATCATCTGTGGAACGCTGCTTGGAACCTGCACGCGTGAAAATGCAGACGCATTTGACGAATTGCGGTTGTGGCTGCCCTCGTCGAATGACCCGCCCATGGCTGCTGCCATGGCCGCATTCATAGTGATCTGGAGACCCACAGAGTAGTCGTCGTCAGCGGCGCCAATTCCGTTAGAGGAAGCCGATGTGTTGGTACGGAACGACGCAACCTGGCCGATCGAAGGAGGAATAATTGCGCCCGAAGAGCTGGCAGCGTTATTGCCGGCGTCGACGGTCTCGCGTGCAAAAGAGCCTACAGCTGCGCTAGGGTCAAAGATGCTAGTACTCTGTCGCTGCTGTGTTGTGCCAGGCATAGAAAAGCTGTGGTGGTGCGCATGGCTAGGCGTGTATGGCGATGCGGCATTGTAAAAGACTGATGGTGATGACATTCCAGCGACAGCAGCAGCGGCGGCGGCAGCGCCCTCCATGGAGTTGGCAAACGACGGAGAAAACATGCTTGGAGTAGGAGGCTCCTGCGATCCAAAACTACAGAAACAACAGCAACAATAATAATAAAAAAGCGGGTATATTAGCTGTTGTGTCGCACATAATGTTTGTAATAAATCAGAAGACATCATTGGAAAATCTGCTAATTAAGGCGCTCATTACTTGTTTGCATATGTGTAGCAGCAGACCCTCAGATCCTTTTCCACTTCCAAAAAAAAACAGGTCGGATCGACCAAAAGCGCACCAATCCGCATGGCAGCCAAGAGGCAGGGTGGTCACATGAGCATTCAATATAAGATGGACATGTGGTTCATCTATCGATGGCGGAGAGAAGAAGCAGGAGCCAAAAACAAAGCACATTAGAAATGGACTCTGTGGGTCTGCCAAAAAGGCAAAAAAAAAAACAATAACAACAATAGAAATGCACATAGCGGCACACTCAGCAGATGGCTAAAAAAGTGTGTCTATGCGCAGTAAAACAGGGCGGACGACTTGTCAGGGGGGACAATAAGGCAGGGGCTAGAAGAAAAGGGGGGCAGTAATTAGAGTGGTTACCACCCGCGCTTAAAAATGGATAAAAAAAGGGGCGCGCATAAAGTGCTTGTACCTGACAAGACATGTGCACGATGCCCATCGCACAGACCCGTTAAGCCTGCGCACTTCGCTCTCTTCAGAGAAGCAGAATATGACTGAATGGCTGTCCCGCTTCCCTCCTCCCCCGAAAGAGTCAAGAGAATAAATAAAAAAGGAGATCAAGTGAGCAGCGGCGGGATACATGAGAAAGCTGCGCTAAAAAAAAGGTGTCACAGGTGACATCGGGGACACTTACTCGTTGCGAAGGCCGCTGCTGATGGCGATGCTGAGCGACTGATGTTTCCGACCGTTGATTCTTCCCGCCAAATGGGGGCTGGCCAGCGAGGTGTGGAGCTGCGACGAGCCGGATTCGCTGCCACTGCTGATGCCAGCGTTGACAAACGCGCTTTGTGAAAAGTCCATGCCGCTCAGTGCCATGCTGTTTGTAAGCGCTGCGTTCAGCGGCGTGTCTTCGGACCCAGCAGATGGCATCGGGAGCATCGGCATTGCTGCGCTGGAAATAGCCGCACTGGCGCTCTGGATCTGCTGGTGGCTGGCGGCGCCATAGGCACTGCTCTGATCCAGCATGTTGCCAAAAAACGAGTCATTTATCGACTCAGAAAGACTGAAACCATGCATGTCATTGCCTCGGCGATCGTCGGATACGGTCATTCGGCGCTTGCGTGCGCGTGCATTATCATGGCTTTCGTAGTCATCTGCCGCGCCAGAGAACGCTGTCGGGATGCTGCCAAGGTGGCCGTATGCAGGGTCTGCCGACGTAGCAGTGGTGTTGGTACCGTCGTAGCCCGGAAACTGGCTGTTCATGATAAAATCTGCCAGGAGCTGAGCGTCGAAATAACTATAAACTGGTGCAGGACACATGGTTACAAATAAGCGGAAAGGGTATTTTTAAAAGGGAGGGCGTATGTTGGTTTAGACGGAGCGTGTCAATGAAAGGCAATTAAAGAAAAAAATTATAAATGGACAGAGCTGTGCTTGTGTATGTATATAAAGGGAACAAGGTAAAAGAAGACAGAGTCTTAAAGAATAAATGGAAAAAAAGTACTCGCGCTGATATTGTACAGAGACAAGAATAGATAAACGAGAGAGATGGATAGATAGCGCGCACAATGGTGATTTAGTTGAGGAGAGTCCCAGATCCGGGGTAGCCAGATGTAAGACGAACAGCTTCGTGTTGTGATGGCAACAAACGCAATCAGACAAAGGGCTGCAGGGTAAAAAAAAGACGGGGACTGGGTCAATGGTAGTAGGATGCAGGAATGAAGCTACTGCACGCACACACGTAGATGGTAGTAATAGGGTCCAAAAAGGTGGAATACAAAAATAAACGAAAGCTAAACAGCTGGCCTAAGACCAAGGACCGGGGCTGTCTGCAAGGATTGCGCAAGCAAAACAAAAAAAGATAGGCTATAGTACAGGCTGGCTGATTAAGTAAAGAAAGTAGAGGAGACGCGTGCTGTGGGAAAACACAAGCAAGGAGGGGTGTTAAAATAAATAAACTAAAAACAAAAACAAAAAAGGGGGAAAAGAAGAGCACAGCGCGGACGACCGCTGGTGCCTTGATGCTGTTTATGAGGCGACTGGCCAGCACACAAACGTCGCCAGAAACGGGAGAAAGACAAAAAAAAGTCACACGCTTGCCGTGCTAAAAAGGTATTTGGGGAAGACCAAGGCTTTGTTGTGCGTGTGGACACAAAAGAAGGCAAAAATTAATTATGCGACCAAAAAAGGGCAGGCGAGGAGAGCATAAAGAGGAAGAAAGGGGAAGTGGAGGAAGAACTGGTAAAAGAGAGGCCTGCGATCACCAGATCCGTCCTGCTGCTTATGCGCTTTTGTACTTCTTCATGGAGGACAAGAAAGCGCGGCAATTGCAATGTTGGCAAAGTAGGGCCAAGGGCTAGCTTGATGCAGCGCTGGCTGCGCTCCTCTGGCCTTGCAGACCAAGAACTGCAGCTCTTCTTCTTCAAAACCAGCTTTGAGCTCTGCCTTGCCAGACCCTCGTCCAAAAAAAGCAGGAAAAAAAATAAGTCGACATCCATTCCCGTGCCAGACCAACCAGAGGCGCGGGATCGGCATAGAAAACGTAGGAAAAAGCGGGGAGGGAGGATAAGAACAGAGAAGCGCTGACAAGCGTCTATTCATTCTGCGCGTGCTTCTGTCTCGCACAATGGCTGGATAGGGTGTAGATATGCACTTGCGAGCAATATGAAGTATTAAAAAAGGGGAGAGGTGCAAGGCATGCAGCAGGAGATAAGCGGATAAGCTGCTTGTCTCTACAACCAGCATGAGAGATGCCGCAGCAAGGAAAAATATGTTGGCAGCAGCTCGAATGCGCACAGCAAAAGCGCCAGCACCCAGCGCAGCACAAAAAAGGAAGGGCATATGCTAAGATCATAAACTTCCAAGTTTCAAAGGAAAATAAGAAGAGCAGACTACAAAGCGCGATGTTTATCGCTGTCGGCTGCATATATGTGTACGCTCTGTTTGTGGGTAGACCGCAGGATGGACAGAGCCGGCATTTGTAGCTTGTATTTAGTTCGCAGCGAAATTGCTGTAACTGTAGATCTCCAAGCACCTTTTTTGACACAGTGTCAGTAAACGAAAAATATTAAAATTACATGCGCTGACTAAGCTACTCTTGCCAGCAGCGCTCTAGTCCGCTGTAAAGAATGATGATGATCTATGTCTGCCCAGCTGTCGGCCAGCCAATTAGCTCAGAGAAGCCAGCCAAACACATCCAAAAACAGAAGGCGTTGCCCCAAAGCAACAAATAAAAAAAACCAAAAAAAAAACATGTTTGTCTCATTGGCAACAAAAACTGGAGGTGGTCATAGCGCAATAGCAAAAAAAAATTGAGCATATATGCGTTCGGCTGCATAGGAGAATACAGCAGCATTATTTTTAATTATTTCGAATACAGACACAAATCAAGCAAAGCAAAGCCAACCAAAAAAAAGACAGGATACGATAAGTTTGTCTGGTTTTTTTTGCTTCTGCTATTGCTGGTGGTCAAAAGATGTTGTCTAGAGCAAGCACCACCTTCTTCTTCTGTTGTTAATCACGCGTATGTCAATCAACAATGTGAATCAACGCAATGGAGCTTTGCTACACACATGTTTAGGAATGACGAAAATAAAGCAACGAAAAGCAAGGAGGCAAAGCAAAGGCAATGCAGAAAGCAATATATGCAAGCAACATGCATATAAATAGATAACGTTAAAAACACAAGGACACTAGGAAATTGCACATGTGTGCAACCAAAAAAAAACAAGCAAAAAACTAAGAGAGACATGCAAATAAATGGGGTGAAATATAAAACTGGTGTTTTTTTTTATAAATATTAAACAGCCTCCAGCTTTACAATCATAATAATAATAATACATGTACATATGTCTTGATGAAAAGGAATAACAACAACTAGCGTCATCTGTCTGGATAGCATTAAATAGAACCAAATGCAGATAAAAATGCTGCTACTGTTTGTGCCAAAGCAGTACGAACCAAAGACACAATGACAGATGTCAATAGAAAAAAGGTAGAAATGTTGTTTTTTTAACTTACATTAAATAAATAAGATGGCGCGATGGACAAGTAATGTATCAAGGCGGAGTATAACACGATTATACCGGTAGATACCACACAAGATCGACGATCGATTAAGTTGTAACAAGGCTCCCACTTTAATTTTCTTGTCTCCACCTAAGCGTTGAAAGATATATAAATATAATAATAATAATGGCCATTGTTAATATATAGCACGCCTGACCATGTCGCTTTTAAGGATCAAGCAAAAAATAAAGAACTGACCGATTTTAAATTACAACTAAAATTAAAAACATGTCATGCTCTTGATTAAAAAGCAAGTTTTCTGAATGCTACTTTAGCGAAACAATATGAATGCGCATTGTTGGCCAGCTCTAGCTTGCGATTTCACAGGTATATGTCAATGCTCTTACTTACGTGAAGTATGCTGCGGAAGAGGTTTTTATGTTGTTGTGTTTGTTGTTGTTGTTGTTCTGCGTTCCAACTTTTTTATCTGCACTTTTTGGCAGGAAAAACAGACGTAAAGCTACATGGAAGTGCAACAAACAAATCAATATGAGGCAAAATAAGAACAATTAGCAAGAGCATTTATAAATACTTGTTGAGTAAAAAAAGGAGGCATTGATAGTATTGGATTTATACAGATTTTGTTAGGTTTTTCTTTTTTTGTAAAATTACAATGTAGACAAAGCACATGCAGTTAAAAAATATTTAGCAGACGTGCAAGACACTGTCAATGTATGTATGTGTAAGGCAGAAACGACGGAAAGACATGTGTTTTTTGGCTTCTTTTTCGTTGTCGTTGTCGTTGTTTTTTTTAGGAGATACAATAGACAGATATCCAAGCACATGATGATCACAAAAAGATACCAAATCACAAAATTGAAGAGTCATCGCTTAGCAGAACGAAAAAAAGTACAAGTAATGATCTGAAAGCCTTCTTTAATCCTAGCACTACTTGCTATTAGCAAGTGCAAAGCTACTCGCAAAAAGTAAAAAAAAGAAGCTAGGTTGAGGGGATGGGGAGAAAGGGAAAAGGGGAGCAAGCAGAACAGGGCACATGGGTGCTTGTGGCTCTCAAGGTTACGCAAAACAGAAAATGAGGCTTTGTGACAATTTGTTATGTTGCTGCTTTGTCCCCGGAATTCCCTCCAGCAACTGCGCTGGGCAGACAGAGCAAACAAAGCAGTAACATACGTGCTGATAACCATAGCATGGTAGCTTTATTGCGCTTCCTAATGACCAACAACCCTTTGCATGTGCTTCCCTAGATGCCGTGTCCTCTCCCTTTTTTAAGAAACAGAGATAAAGTCAGAGATAAAGACAGGCACAGAGATAGAGTTGGAGCGATGGCGATAGGCTGATCAAAACCGCAGATCTGAGCAGCAAGCAAGTAAAAAAAATAAACATTGTACAGTACTAATGGAGACTGATTCGGCCAACTGCACAAATTCAAGGTAGGGTCCAAAAAACATATGATAAAATTCTCCGAAACAGAGTGAGCCCCCTTTATGGCTGCGAGGCATAACAAATACAAGGAACTGCGTGTGGACTGGAAGTAATGTGAAAAGAAAGGAGAACGGGCTGGCGCATTGATGAGTCCAATTAGAGATAGAATAAAAGGGGACAAAAATACAGCTGAGCAAAATAATAATAGTCTGTCTGTCTGGCTTTCTTACCTGTACTATTTAGTAAGGGACTGGCAAAGAGAGCTGTGCAGTTTTTTTTACTCGACCAAGTTGTACACCTTCTCAAGTAGTGAAAAAGCAAAGGACGATAGCGACTGGAGCTATTGTTCTTCGACTAAATAAAGCGATTCGGATACAGCGTTTGCCTCTTTCAGGAATAATAAGGGACCTGGCTATGCGACAACGCCGAGCTCTATATACTTATGTGCGTGCTCTTCCCGCGATTATGCAGATGTAGACGGCTGTCACGACTCGGTGTGCTCGGATGACCTGCTTCGCTAACAGAGGAAACGAATATGAGAGGTGGAAAAAAAGAGTGTGTGTATGGTGGTAGTGGCGGTGACAGGTATTGTGCAGACGACCAAAAAAAAAGCGGAGCAGGGAATAAATTTAATAAAACTACAGGCAATAAGTAACCAAGACGGATAGGGTGTGACAAACAAAGCCGCTTGACAAACACAAAATAAATAAGTAAATGAGTAAAGGGTGCAAAAAAAACAGAGGCAGTAGGTAGGGGTTGTATACAAAGTTGACTGACGAATTTAGAATATAAATATAAAGCACAAATAAATGGAATGCACAGAAATAGTATTAAAGTACGCAAAAAGTGGAAGGTGTAAATACAAAAAAGAAAACAGGGTTTGCTCTGTTTTCCAGGCAAGCACACAAAAAGCCCTTGAGTCCTAACACTACTAGAAACAAACAAAAAAAAAACAAAAAAAAAAGAAGAGTAACAAAAAGGGCGGACAGAAAGCACACGCAGAAAAAAAACAGTGCTGGATGATGTGTCAGAAATGCAGATCTAAACCCGAGTGACTAGCTAGAAAATCAGTTTAAAATAGTCTATGCGACTAATCGACAGTGTTAATAAGTCTTTGTCGTTAAAGGGCAACAGAGACACACAGGAACCTTCTTTGCTGGCAAATAAACAAAAAGCTAATAAATTAGCAAGGAGGGAAAAGGATAGCGAGGCACAAGAGCACGATTTGAAGTGCTTTCGCAAAGGATGCAGACAGGCTAGCTAGCAGAAAGAAACAGAGAAAGAGAAACAGCAGATATAAAATATTGGAGTTGGACTCTAGATAACTTGGCTGCGGGTACCCCTATTTAATAAGCACAAGATTGCAGAGGGCCGAGCGAAGAAGCTTTGACAACTACATTTCCAAAGCTGTCTTTCTCCCTTCCTTCCATGCTATGTGACAGTTGAGGCTGAAAAAAAAGGCAAGCAGCATGTGGCACATAATGCGTTTCCTCTCTCCCTTTCCTTGCGCTACTACAGCAAGGAACCTGAAGAAGACCCAGGAAAAGCAAGAGTGCTGCTTGAAGGCATAAAGGACACCGATAACGGACAAAGAGGAGGGGGTGGTTGCGAAAGGGTTTATAGCAGGGGGTACTGGCTGGCTGGCTAGCTGACAAGTAGACGGAAAAAGCACTGACAAAAAGAGGCGGGGGACACAAAGTCACCAGAAGGGATCAATTATGAAAGCTTTCTTCCATGACTGAAAAAAAGGGTGCACTTCTCGTTGTCTAACAGCCGTTTTTGCGTGCAAGAACAAGCAATGTCTCTTCTGCATGGAGCGCAAATGCCCCTCCCCCCAGCAGTTGGCAAGAAAGCAAGCAAGAGCTGATTTCAAACTATTGCGCCGATTGACACTACACCGTCTCAGACATGCCTGCTGTTGGCGATTGTTCAGCCACCGCTCATATTCCAGTGCAGCAGCTGCTGCTGATTCTGCTGCTTTTTGCGGCTGCTGCAGGTACTGCCCAAAACCCTCGCGCATGTGTCGTTTGACGGGCTATCAGTAGCGCCAGCTAGAGCCGGCTCTCAAGAACTGACCAGCGCACACCTTCACACGGAGCAGGGCTTAAAGCGTGGGCACAGCAGAAATGCGAATATGCATGAAATTTAAAAGAATACAGGAGAGCAATGATGGTGGATATTTGAGCAGCTCATCGCACCATGGTCTCAGGAATCCTCTGCATTTATTCATGGCGTAGTGCCTGCAGCAGCACCGTCGCAGCAAAAAAAAGCAAACAAAAGAATGCGCAACAAGCGTCTTAGCGTTGAGACAAACGCAGTGCAAAGAAAAAATAATGGCATTTGCAGGATACTCAAAATCAAGTGCTGGCACAAGTGCAAAATCCATCAAGAGTCGATGGACGTGCAAGCATGTTGGGCCTGCATATGGCAGGGTGCCATGCCTTTTTTGCAGGTGCTGCTCAGCGGCCAACCTAGCACACCCGATATGCCGGAATTTGGGTTGGGCGCCAATACCGCGGTTGCGACAACAAAGAGAGATGGGCGACAAGAGAAATGAATCGAGCGCTTCTACAGCCAATTGCTGCGTCAGTGCTCTTTCTTCTCTGGCTTCCATTCAACCGCATCGCAAAATTGGCGCCGTTTTCATTTGCGGTAAGCTGGGTACACAATGATGGGCCGACAAGCCAAGCATTTGTAACAGACGAGGCACATGGCAAGCGAGTCAAGTAAGAAGTAATTTGAATCAGCTGATGGCCAATTATGCCAGCACGACTCGCAGAGAGATATGCTAACTCTGAGGAGAAGGAGGGAAGGAGCGGTGGGGAGAGTGAGCGAAATTAAATAAAGGCAGGATGGGGGATGGTGTCTTGTGCGTATTGTAGACAAGACAAGACAAGGCAAAGCAAGGCGAGGCAAGGCAAGGGACAAACAAAAAATGCGGTGTTTATTGAAGTATGTCTCTGAAAAACAACAATAATGTCTAGGGCACAAGGAAGAATAACAAGTCAATTCTTGGTTTATTATTTGCCAGCATTTTTTCTAACAGAGGCATAGGCTGCAATGCAGCAATTTCATGCAACTTGCAATCAGCACTAAACTTGTTGCTCGCCAAGCAGCCAGACAGCGAGCGGCGAGCAGAAAGCAGAGAGCAGCAAGAATTGAGCAGCTGCCAAGAATTTCTTTGTGTGTGCGTGTGTATGCCCTGCAGTTGGATTTTTTGGGATATTGAGCACGAGCAAATAGGAAACAGACATTGGACTCTATCGATTAGGTGATAAAAGGCACAGCGGCGCAGCCGAGCATATCTACCACTCATCCACATCCGCTTCTAGAATACATCGGCAACAACGCAGGCATCAAAAAGTGTGATACTAAGTGTCTATTATTGCCGGTGATCCAAGACGGCTGGTTGCGCCAGTAAGATCTTTGGGTGAACAAAAACAATCGCTTTTGGTGGTGGTGGCGAATTCAAGACAGGAAATAATGTCATTTCCAGAGAATTTGATACGCAAAAGTACGTTGAATAAGGCAGAAAAATAAGTGCGACCAATGCAAGGATTTAAACAAACGTGACCAAGCCCAGCTGCGTGGCGTAGCAGGCAGTCATTCCTTCAAAGCTCAAAATTAGCAATCGTCGTCCTGAAAAATAGGGCAATGCGCCATTTGCGCACAATTTGAGGAGCCTTTTTGAAATAGAAAAGCAGAAATATCTAGTATTGTTGGAGAAAAAAAACCTCTAAAAGCAAGATTTTTTTAAAAAAAAAAAAAAAGAAATCTTAGAAACATCTTACAAAGCTCAAGGCGAGGAACAGCTAACTTTTGCAAGGAATGTATGATTACAGCAACAAATTCCTAGAGTAGAGATGGTATTAGGAGACGCAGCGGTTATTTTTTCTACTTTGACAACCATAAAATAAGCGCCAAACTACGCTTTTTTTTAAAAAAAAAATCAAACAAAAGACGGCTCATATACATGTAAATGTGCGCAAAAGATGTAGCATACAGCGGGTAATTCGGCATATAGGCATCTCCGACAACTGGCAAGATAAAATAACCCGAGCGCATTTGAGATCCTCAATTGGAGAATTGCTCGGAAAGAGCGACAAGCCATTGACAAAAAAGAACCAAAAAAGAGGCAATAAACAAATTAGAGAATTATTAATACTATACCTTTATTCGGTCTTTACAAAGATTTTTTTGCTGACAAAAAAAAACAACGGTATCGGTAAGATGTGGTTTTTTGATTTAAGAAAAATCTGGTCGGTCTCCTTGAGCGACGTTGACGTCTCTGTTCCGTCGATCGGCAGTGCTATGTTTTTAGTGCACCTTTTTTGTGGAAGAGCAAACCAACAAAAGCACCGATAACCTCTACATTTTTAAAAAAAATAAAACATATACATACACACACAATTGAAATCAATAAACAAAAAAAAACAATTTGCATATTGAAACGACTGAATTAGAAAAAGATGTACTATTAATGTTATATTGTCAAGGTCTCAACAAAGGAGATATCTGTAAAGTGCATATATAGCAGAATGATAATGCAAGCAATGTCTCAACATGCCAATATGTACTTGTTATTCAATTCTTTTTTTTGCAGGTAATATTAGTTCAAAAAAATCAATTGTGTACAAACAAAGCGATAGAAAAAAATGACTACAAATGTCAGAGCTTTTTTTCCTTTGTTGTTTCTGCTTCCGAACAAATCTTGTGCCAATAATGGTAGAAAGAAATAATAAAAAAATGAAAAAGGGACAAACAAAAAATGTCAGCTCGGCGCATCTTAACCTCCTCCTATCCCCAAATTTCTCCACGCAAGCGCTCACATATGTACATAAGAAAAGACGTGTTTTGTAAGCAAAATTCATTTGCTTCGCAAAGAAAAAAGGGCATACACGTATTTTATTCTTAAATCAGTTGTTTTTTGCAAATAGTGTATCTGCAAGACTAGGAGTGACAATTGCATTAAAAATGATAGCGTTTATTTCATTCGGTGCCTCTCTGATAGAATCGTTCGAAACTTAAAAATGGCATAGACATAAAATAGATAAAAGGACAAACCGATATTGAACAATGTAGTTTATATATTATGTCATAGAATGTCGCCTTACCTTTATGAAATCAAAAGTGGCAAACCCCGAGCGCGCAGATACAAGAGTTTCTTGTAGATATAGTCAATGCTATGCAGCCTTCTTTGGATAAAATAGTGTACGTCCCTATAGATAGTTCATGTAAACAAAAATGAAACAAGGTATTAAACAACTAAGAAAAAAATGTTAATATAAAAAGAAAGCTCAAATACTGATTTTCGCGCTTTATAGATAGAGAAAAGAATAGTATTAAAAGCAAGTGACGAAAATGACAAGATTTTTTTTTCCAGAGATCAATGGCATTTTTTAAATGAAAATAATAGACAGGTAACGGAATCATTGATATAAATACATACATTTCTGTAGTATCACTCCAAAATTTTTTTTAAAAAGAACAGAGTGGCACTTTTAGACAAACTCGGCCAAGCAACAAAGTGTGCTCAAATTGCAAAAAAAAACAAGCGGAAATGGTACGAGCTGATTGTAGGGTATATTCGCTTTTTAAAAATAGAAGGCAAGCTGTTGACAGCAAAGTCAAGATATCCCACTTTGAGCAGTCTCGCAGAAGAATCCGCTAGATGACCGGCAAAAAGAAAAAGAAGTCAGTATGAAAAAAAAGTAAACTGTTAGTCGAGAATGGCGATGATGGCTGAAGAACCCTGCAATATATTAGTTATTAAAACTGAGGCATTGTTCTGCCGATTTCAATGGCTTTTAAAGGGAAAACAGAAATATTAAGGCTGAGCACAGGAATCAGTTGTTTTGTTTTTTTGAAGCTAAATTGTGCATTGAAGGAAATGTTGTGAGGTAGATAAAGCATTGTTGCAAAAAAGGGAATATATTTTCCAATTTTCACAAAGTAACTTTATTGTATTTTTTTTTTAAAAAAAAAGTGCGCATTTGCCTTTAACGCACAGAAGTTTTACTTTATAAAGACATAACTTGCAATAGTATGCGGCAGCTGTTTGAGATGTATATTTTTTTGAAATAAAGGATCAAGAAAAAAAAGACTACGAGGCTTGTAAAAAACCTGAATTTTTGGAATAAAATTTTTGGCAAGTGGCTTCAAGCAGGATATGACTTTGTATTGAGGCATTTAATAAACTAAAGTTATATAAATTAAATAAAAACAGAAGCAGCGGCAATAACAGCAAAAAAAGGGATGCCAAGTGAATAGCAATCAGCTATTGGATTTGGAAATTGGAAAAAGAATTGGTTTACTAGAGTACAGTCAAAACAAATGAAAATAAAAAGTAAGAATACGACTTATTTTATCTGCCGGGATATAATGGTAACCAAGAAAGAATACTGGTTAACTAATCAACAAGCCGGTCAGTTGTTTTATTTTGATTTCCAATTTTTACACTAAAAAGGATTTTGCATGCAATACTGTGGCTGAAAAACCAAATAAAATAAAAGAATAAAAGCAATTACATGCCAAAGCGCTATTAAAGAGGCAGCAACATAAGCTGAAACACTGCACGATAAGGCATTAGGCAATTGAGGCTCAAATGTTGCCAATCTATAAAATGTACAAAAACCAGTGACAATAGCTTGCTACTAAAACAAGCAAATGAAAATAACTAACCTTTAGACCGTTGTTTGCGAAAGACTGCTGTGGCTTCTATGCGCTCCACGCGGCGAGTCTGTGATATAACAAAGGAGCCAGTAGTCAGATGGTCGAATGAACAAGCAGATGGCGAGAATGAGGCACAATTCAAAGGCTTTAAATGCTGAACTTGAGCTAATACAACAAAACAATATGCTTATAAATTGTTATTCTGTCTACTACAATTTGTGTCAAGATAAACAATCGGCATTTATAATTAGTTTTATTTTATCTTTGTGATAAGTTATTTAATCCTGACTATGAATTTCTTTCCTGCTTAATCTTCCCATTCCAAAACGTACCTTTTAATATGTATGCGGCGTTTTCATAAGAAATGTAAAAACAAATTTAATGTCTTTAATGAGTTACACCCTAATATGTCTTTTGTTCCTTGTTTCAAAAAAAACCCTTGAAGATCAGGAAAAAAGATATATGTAAAAAAGAACTATTAAAAAGCTTAGTAATCTCTAAGAAAAACTAAGGCAAGCAAAGATAGCTCGATTAAAAAAAGGTTAGAAAGATGGGAAAAAAGCTGCTAGCTCCAAAAAAAACATTAACTAAGCAGAGATGGAAAAGGAATTCAAGTTTAGGAGCAGCAGCAACTGTGTGAAGCTCCAAAAAAGACCGAAAGATGAAAAATCATTCATGTGCAAATACTAAGACATGGATGTAGAAAGAAAGTCCTCCACAAAAAAAAGGGAAGAGGAGACTGAGTCGTCAAGATCAAGCAGATATTTTCTGGCACAAGAGCAAACTCATCGGAGCAGCTTGATTCTGATGTTACTGAGCGAATATAATATAGACAAAAGCTGAAAAACATTTCTTTATTCAGAACACAAAAAAACCAAGAGGGGGAGGTGTTAATAGAGACAAAATAGTATTGGTATTTGCGTTACTCGCACGCGCTAGGTAAATTATTCTTCAGACCTTTTTTATTTTTTTTTATCTCTTGCAACTGGATGAGACGTTAGTTGGCGCATCTGACTGCTTCGTCTGACTCGTCTTGTCTCTCGACTGAAATCGCATAGTAGATTCTACAACACATAAAGAGAGAGAAAAATTGTATTTCTTGCTTTCTCTTCCCTCCCCCCCCCACAGATTTCCAAACAAGATTCAGCGCTGTCTGTGCTTTTTTTTCTTTATTGCTTGGTCTGCTCAGACGAATGATTGAGATTCTACTGCTGCGATTAGCAGTTACTAGCGATCTGTCTCATCGGCGTTTCGTTTCTCTTGATCTCTCTCTCCCTTTATGTCTCGTGTGCTTTTGAATTTTTTCAAACAACCAATTTACTCGCTCTTTGTCCGGCGGATGAACCTTAAAAATTGATTTAAAAATGTGTATATTTGGAAATAAATAAGTTGATTTTTCTTTATACAGAATGGGTTATGAATAATTGGAGACCACGTAATTGAGTTTAAACAGACGGTCTGATGTGAGGAAAAAAAATATAATGCCATTTAACAATGCAAGGAAACGAGTAAATGCGTATAGGGCGCGACGCAGTGGAGAAATGTAAGGATTCAAAAAAGCGGCTATAGCTCATGAAAAGCTGGTAACGCTGACATAGCCCCAGGTGTCTTCGGTGGTCAGGTTGAGAAAGTGCTCAGAGCACATGTGGTTTCGTGCCGAGTGGATGTTTGTGTATTCCGAGTAGCACAGCTTGCACAGGTAAACCTGGCTAGGAGGAGGCATCATGATAACTTCCATTTTCGAGCTGATGATGTTGATGTCGATTTTGTTGTTAGTGCTGGTTTCGGACTGCTTGAGTATTTTGCGATTGGATGCAGCAGCGCGCCGAGACTGTTGATATGGATGGGCTGCTGATAAGTGCGCGCGTGTAGAGACTTGTGGTTGTGTGATTATCTTTGAAATTGTGGTGGCAAGAGGGATTGCAAGGAATATTGATCTGCAAGTCTAGACGCAAAGGGACAATGCAAGCGCGGTCTTTGTCACAAATCAACGTTTTAATTTTTTAAAAAAAAAAAGACGCTTGGAAAGACAGGGTAATTGATGATGCAAGACAGATGAATGATAAAGAAAAGAGAAAAAAGTTAGGATAAAGAACTTGGATGCATGGAACAAGTAACAAAAATATGTTGATAGTATATTTGGTTCTGCTTTTTCGCTTTTGCAAGCATGCAGAAAGACGTGTTGTCTTTTATATCTTTTTTTGGTCCAGAGATGTGTTTCCAGCTTCTAAAGTGTGTCTTTATTCAAAATGAGTATTTGTGCTCTCTACATCTGCGCGCATTTGCACATCAGCCCTCTTTTTTGGGGGAAAAGTTGATGTGCAAATGCTGATAGAGGTGGCAATGTACTAGACAAACCATTTTTTACCTCCTTTTTTCTTATTCCTGTTTGCTCGACATCCTGAAGTAACAATAGTGTATTTATACTTGCTAAGCTGCGTTCTATCTTTAGAAAATTATTTTCTCCATTTACCAAGAAATCCTCCGTCACGCATTATTTTTCTTGGTTCCTGGTCCAAAAATAGAACCCATGTAAAATGTGTCATGCCTCTTTGCGTTATTTTTATTATGCAAAAAATATTGTTATCAGCTTTTTTTACTTTTTTTTTTCAAAACAAACAAACAAAAAGCATAAAAAAGCCAACCAAAAATCAATGTGCCAATGCCAGCAGTGGCACATGCAATGCACAAATCCCACATCTGCAATTGTCAAGTGGTCCATCAAAAAAACAGGTTTTTTTTATTCTCTCTGCTCTTCTTCACACCACTTTTCCCCATCTCATTCATTCAAGGTGATGCTCCCGATCAACTGTGGAGAAATCAACGACATTCCTCAAATAATGCGGAATGCGCAGCTAAAAAAGAAGAGCAAAGGAGAAAAAAGGAACATGATGGCTCGACTGCGCATTCGCACTCCCGCATGTTTTCCACAGCTTCTATCCATAGCTGTCCAGTCATCAGTTGGACAGCGACATTAGCTGCTCGAACAGCGGCATCCCGCGAACAGCTCCAACAATCTCGTCCCATGCACGCATCGCCTCACGCCGTCGGCTCAATCCCCTTTCCGTATCCAAAATTACTGCTACCAAAACAATGTTGGGGACCCCTACGCGTGCGTAGAGATAAGTATAGCCTTCTGATCCGCCACCATCAGCAGCTGCTTGGCTCCCTGAATAAGCCTGTGGCTGATGCCGAGCATGGCTCTGTGGTAGATGCCCACCATGTTGCTGCTGCTGCTGCTGCTGCTGAGTTTTCGATCGTGAACCGCGTGCTGACTGCGGTCTCTGCAGTGAATTAACGTGCAGGAGATTCTCTATGCTCCCCCTCATCGAACCAAGCTCGCTGCTCGTATGCGCAGACCCAATCCCAGACGCTGGCTGAGCCTTAGCGACAGCTGGCCGAGAAAATGCTGCAACCCGTGACAGCCGATGTGTGAACCCGCCACTGCTGGCATTCTCAAAATTGGCTGCTGCAGGCTGGGATGCTGCTGTTGCTGTTGCTGTTGCTTGCGCCGTTGATGATGATGATGCAGACAGCGGCATTGCGTTTGATGTGTAGGCCGCTGTATTTGGCACTGACATGGCATTGGCCACTGACGCCGCTGCCGAAGACATTGCCAGAGCACTTGCTCCTGCTCTGCGGCCAAGACTTGCGCGTGTAGGCGTGCTATAGCTAAGCGACGTAATCGAGCTACGCTGAATCTCATGATCGAGCGCTGCAGAAGAAGCACCTCCGCCTTGGCAGATTTCGCCTTCTGCGTCATCGCAAGTCGCCTGCCATGATCCAAACAACTCTTTGAGTCTTTCGCCTCTATATACACGGCGTGCTACCTCGCTCTCTGGAAGTTTCTGACCGCTGGCCAAGGCCTGTGACGCCTGGGCGCTCGGCTTCTGCAATGGCCGGAAAAGCGACCGGACGCTTGGCGCCCTTTCTGCGGCGGCAATGTTTACATTGCTCATCGAGTTTACAGCTGCTCGTGCCCGGCGGCCAGCAAACAGACTAAGATCATGTCCAGACGCCGTGTGACGCGCATCTGCGCTCTGGATGTTGCTGGTCGATACTCGACGAGCATTGTGGTTAGTATCGCGTCCCCAAGCACTGCTGCCTGCCTCTGTGCGCGATTCTGTGGTAGCAGTGGCTCCTTTGCCAGCGACCCTATCGGTGTCATTAAAATATGCTGTCGCTGGCCTGCGCTGTGTTGTGGATCTCGTAGTGCTGACCGGATCCTCCTTTGGAAGTCGTATCACATCGCTATTCCTCTTAGCTCGCGCAAGCTTGATTGTCATTGGATCTCTTTCTGCGCGCTCCGAAGACATAGCACTGATAGCGGCGTTGATAGCAGCGCTGTCATTGTGCTCTGCTCTGTTACTAGCTAAAAGGTCTTCATTACGACTGCCAACTGTATCCGCGCCATTTACAGGATGAGAATTGTGCCCTAAAAACTGGCTTTCAACCAGGTTGCCACCTCTAGTCTGCCTTTCATGCGGTGTCAGGTTGTTGCGCAAGTGCGACTTTAGCAGATATGTCGAGTACAAGCTAAGGTTCTCTTCCTCAGATTGGGCCATGTCTGCAGGCGGTGTTTGCTGCATGGGAGATCGAAAATGCGGATTCGTTGTCAATGGAGAAGCACTGTTAGCATTGAGCAAGCTTTTTGGCCCAGCCAGATGATGCTCTCCACGAATATTTGGCGCGCTGTTGTGGGAATGACCAGCAGTAGTCTCAGCATGGCGATTAGAAGAGTTAGATGCTAGCATCGCAGAACTAGATTGTCGCTCTGTTGGCTCTATGGCTCGTGTTGTATTGCGGATGCTGTTTGCCTTCAAAAAATGCGACTTTATATCGGCAGATTGACATGGCTTTTTTGGCTCTGCAGCCATGCTAGAGGCTGCTGCTGCCTCTGCTGCTGCTTTGACTACTTCATATACAGAGTCACTGAGCTCGACTAGCAGCTTATCTGCGTCGATATCGAGCTTTTCAAGCAGCGGACTGGAACCAAGAAGCTCAAGGTCCATTGTGACCTTTTCTCCTTCCAAAACATACAAAATGTCGGGCAAGCAGTTTTGGCGAAACCACTCTGAATCTGTTTGCCGCAGAATATCGGCATTGTCGCGATACGTCGAAGAACTCGAAACAGAATGTACGTCTTGTATCAAAGACTCCTTGACTACCCGGCCGCGAGCATGAAGCAGTCTATGGTTGGCCATGCAGAAGAGAGTCGCGCATGCTTGTACGTGGTAGTCAGGAATGCGGATCTTAGTGCCGCTGATTGCAAACCCATCCAATGCAAATGGGTGCTCTATCGTCGACTCGAACAGCAGCGCAACAAAGCAGCCGTCGTTGGCATGCATGAACTTTGCAATCATGTCGTTCAAATTGGCCTTGGCCATTTCTGGCCGGGTCCAGATGTCGTTGAGCACGATCTGCTGCCGACCAGCTTGTACAGAGTCATCGTGCTGCAATGCGCGTTGCGATGCGATGATCTGCTGAAAGTACGTGGTCGTCTTGAAAGTAAGATGTTCAACCCAGCACTGGATCCAAATGACAATGCCACGCATCCTACCGGCTGCAGGACTCTGGCTACTGTCTGAGGCATTCGATGAGTTGTCGCCCCACAAAAGGCTCTGCACAAGCCTGGTCGACTTTGCAAAGGCTGCATATAGAATCCCGTGGCCGCTAGAGCCCTCGTTTTCTCTTTCGCGCCGGCCGCCAAACGTATCGCTAATGCCGTCATAGACGCTCTGTCGAGACTGAGAAGTGGTCCCAGATGAGGGCAGGTTTTCAGGAAGACTTGACTGCCAGGTCTTTAGCGATAAGCGCGATTTCTTCATGGATGTAACTGCTCGGACAAAATCATGCGCCACCACATGCGCATCCCAGTCGACCAGGCTATGCACCAGCCATACCTCGTGGCGCACATGGTCCAAGAGGCTTTCGTACAGCGGATTCGGCACGATCTCTTGCAGAATCGACTTGCAGTGGCTCAGAATCAGCCGAAGCTTTTTCGTATACAGCACCGGCCCAGTCACCGCGACAAAGCGGTACAGAACAACCATTGCCTTGCGCACCTCAATAAACTTTTCAATAAAGCCTATAAATTTTTTGATTGTCTCCAGGTCCTTTATAACCGATTCTGCCTCCTCGGTAGCAACGAGGTACTGGTTGGGATCAAATGTCTCAAAAAAGCCAGCCTGCTGTTCGCTAGTGTGCGCTGCGCTCGATTGTCTAGTATGCGCTGCTCGGCTTGGAGGCCGCATTTGGCCTTGGCGAGAGCCTGTTCTAGTCGCGATATTGCGTGGCTCGATAAACGACGACGCCATTGCTCCCATTACGGGACCATCGCTGTCGCCAGCAAAGAATATGTCCCTGCTCGTGTGTTTGTTGCGAATATCGGTTCGTGCTCCGTGCTTGATACTCGAGCCAAAGACCAATCCCACGTCGTTGTTAGCATAGCCGCTGCTGCCATTATGATTTGGTGTGCTGTCAATATGTGGCGACGGATTTACAGCTGGCTGGACTCGTGAAGCAATCAAGCGCTGATGCTCCTCTTCGTACTCAGTTACCAGCTTTTTCAAAAGCTTCTTTAGTCTCTGTGGAAGGGACATGTACATTGTTAATGGATAGCTGTTACCTCGCCGAAAGTTGCTGGGTGTTAGATAGTCCATAGATGTGTACATCATCTCCATTGTCAGCAACGAAAACATTAGTGCGCCCATTTGTATATGGTCCTACATATGCGTGCGTATTCGTGTTGTATTGTTTTTTTTTAGAAAATAACCCAAGATTTGTTTAATAGCATTTCAATAGATAGATAGGAGGTGTGGCACATGCGCACAGACAGTAATTAATGGCCATACAAAAAATACTTTTAAGCTACAAACACTCCTTTTTCTATTTGAAAAAAAGAGCTGTGTATGCCAAATAAACGAGAAAAGGGGGAAATAGAGAGATTTGGATACGGAACACATGGTACTGGTTTTTTTTCTTCCTGGGAAGAGAATGTTACCTCTTTCCATGGCTCCGGTTGCAAAAAAAAAAAAGAGACAATGGTAGCTGTATAGTTAGTTTATTTGGTTCAATTCAGCAACCTTCCCTCCCTCTCTTTCATTGTTGCCAATTTTTTTCTTATTTGTAAAGGGCACTTTGTCTTTTTTTTGTCTACTGCCACTACTGCTCCCTATCTTTTTTATTTTGTGTTAGGCGGTGACAACAATATAACAGGCCAGTATTGCAGTTGGTGTGAGCTGTCAAGCTGTTTGTTTTTTGCTTTGCTTCTCTGAAAAAAAGAGGGGGGGGGAGAGTGGGACTATACAGACATATGTTCGCTGCTTATGTTCTTACCTCCATGACCTTGCTGCTTGCTAGTTTTGCGGCCTCATAGTCTAGTTTGCTGAGGCTGGTGACGAATTCATCAAGTGAGGAAAGCTGTAGTCTGACCATTTCTGCTGTTACTCATTAAAACAAAAAGAAGAAAAAGGAAGAAAGTAGCATGTATATATAGAGCAAAAAGAATAAAAATAGGAACAATAAGCGCTCTTACAATAATACAGCAAAAAAAGGTTAAGTATACAAAGAAAGCGAGAAATTGTCAAAAAGCGACAAGTGTTTGTGCACCTGTAAAGTGTTTGAATATCATTCGTTTTATGCCTTTGAAAATAAGTGAGTGCTGAATTCGAGAAATTGGTATGTGAAAGCTGGCCGAGTGTTTGAATTGCATGCCCAGAACATGAGTAGCACATATATGTATACACATTTCCACACTCTTGATTTTAATTTAATTTATGACGAATCAGCAGTGCACATGATTTTCTGGGAATTAATGCATACCAGTTTTTTTCAGAGGAAAATTTTTTGTCACTTGCATTATAGGCCAATTGGGAAACGTCTACCATTCCCAATAACATTCATTGCAAGAAAAAGCATGATTTTTTTTCATCAAGAACCAAAAAAAGTTTGCTACTTTTTTTTCAACATTTTCTCTTAATATCCTCTTTTTTGAATTTTTGAATTATAATTTCATTTTATTTATATTTCGATATTTTAAAGATATAATTTTTACTAAAATGATCTCGAGCGGACTTCAGTGCTACAACTGCAAAAAACCGGGCCATATGTCTCGCGACTGTCCCATGGGAGAATCAGCTACCGTTTGCTACAACTGCAGAATGACGGGTCATAGAGCCTTGAGCTGCAACAACCCAAGAGCAGAAAAGTCGTGCTACAACTGTGGAAATACGGGACATGTGGTATGTTGCACTAATAAATTGATAGAATGACATGTCAAAACATGTCTATATCAAAACACATATACTTTATGTGATCAGATACTTTGAGAGAAAAAAAGATCAAAAACCTTCTAATAACTTTGTTTACTTTTTCTTTTTCTTTTTAAACTAGTTGCGCGAGTGCCCTGAGGAAGCCAGCCAGCACAGATCGTCTGGCGGCCCTTCTATGGACAAGAGGTGCTACAAGTGCAACCTCTCTGGCCACATTGCACGCAATTGCCCTGTTCCCGATGCCTCGGTGCGCTTTGGCGGTGGCCCCGGTCCTGCCTGCAAGAACTGCCATCAGAGACATGCTGGCGCTAGATGCATTAAATGCAACAACTGCGGCAAGCAGGGCCATATGGCCAAGGAGTGCACAAACGAGTCTGCCTGCTACAACTGCGGCGAATCGGGTCACATCAGCAAGGACTGCACTGGCCAGTCGCGCAAGGCTTGCTACAACTGTGGCCAGAGCGGCCATATGAACAAGGACTGTCCCGAGGAAAAGAAATGCCATCAGTGCGAGAGCACTGACCATATCCTTTCTCAATGCCCTATGCGCAAGTAAAAATTGGCTATTTGTTTATTTTTTTCTAAATATTGGCTTGTTTTATTTAAAAACATTGCAAATGCTATATCCTGTCATATTGACTTTTCGTTTTTAACAAGTGCAGCTCGCTAGGCACAATAGACACCTTCGCCCAGAGGGTTGTCGTAGCATCGAAGACCATGGGGGCATCTGGCGTTGACAAATCGCCTAGCCCAGGAGTCGCACTGATAGTAATGGTCAGATGTCCCTGGCTCACTGCTACACTTTGCGACATTGCCAAAGCATCTTCCCTGGCCGGGAACACCACCGGTTCCAGGTAAACCGCAGATGGCAGCGCCAGGTCTGTTTGGATTTGCATAGCATACAAGCCCTGCTGGGCAGCTCATTGGAACAAATGTATGTGACCAGCTGTCGCACTGCAGATACACTGAGGAGACACCATCCTGGTTACCAGGGCATACCGCAGTATTCCCAGAACACTGTTGTCCATGTGTAATCTCAGCCGCGAATGCTAAAAGAAAAAACAAATGTAGAAAAGAGAAAGATAACATTTACTTGTGAAATAATAATAGCGATACTTTTTATTCTGTTTTAGTAAGAAATGAAAAGACAGCAATCAAGCAAGCAATGCATTTATAAACCATTGAGCTATCACTTCGTTTTTTTAATAATAATATTTTAAGATTACAAATGACAACAATGTAAACAAAAAAACTGGTTCAATCTTTTTTTCGGTAAAACATTTCAAGTGCCATGTGGTTAATGTTTTTACATGTAAAAGTATTATTTAAGTATTATTCAAGTATTTCCCCTCGTTTTTTTACTACAAGCAAACTAGTAGGCTTAAATAATTAATGTGGAGATGTTTCACATTTCAATGTCATTTATATTAGAAGAAGGGGTGTTTTTTTTTACAATGAGGGGTTTTTTATTGACAAAAATATCAGATTAAACACAAGCTAAAAGAGTTTAAAAATAAACATAAAACAACAAAGAATTATATAAAATGAAGCTCAATTAAGAAGTTTATGCTTAGTTGCAGTAAACACCAGTGTTGCTATCGTTGTTGTAGCACTTGAGACCAGCTGGGCAAGAGGCACTCACATACTGGCCTGACCAGTTCTCGCACTGGAGATAGGCACCGGTCTGACCAGGAGCCGTGCACTTGGCAGTGTTTCCAGTGCACTTGCCCTGTCCGCCAGTGTTAGGAAGACCGCACATAACAGTTCCGGGGCTGTTAGGGTTGGCATAGCAGACTTGACCGCTGGGGCATGACATGGTCACGTACTGCTGAGTCCATGAGTTGCACTGGAGGTAGGTAGATGAGACGCCGTCCTGGCTGTTAGGGCACATGGAGGTGTTGCCAGTGCATCCCTGCTGGTTGGCCATGGCAAAGATGGGAGCAAAGGCAAGAAGAGTGGCAATGATGCGAACCATTTTTAAAAGAGGAATTAAAAGATTATTGCTTGAAATGTGTTTGTAAAAAAATTACTTGTATTTTATAGAATTGTCAGTAGGGATTGCTTTTGTTTGTTGTTATTTTCTTTGCTTAAAACCAAGAAGAATCGTTCCATTTATATATGTGCGAGACCCTCAATGTTGAAACATATTTTTGTAGCTTTTTTATTGTTAGTTTGTTTATTTTTTTTTTTTGTAAAATGTAAAATCAAATGTATAACGTAATACCGCTACTCTTGTCATAAGTGCAAGCTAAAAATAAACATGCTCGCTACAGCGGCTACTGAATTGCTCATGATGTTAAAATAAGAAGATGGTGAAAAACAAAGTGAGCTTGACATGTGTTTTTTTTTAGTTTGCTACATTTTAGTAGAAAATTTTGTTCTGAAAAAGTAAAGCCAAGTCTCGATTGATGTCAGAAATTAGGATCCAAAAATAAATTGGGTGATGTCTTCAAACAAATATGCCGCCTTACTCGCTTGTTTTTCTATGAAAAAAGAATGGCTGAATGTATTTTGTGCTTGTGCGGTCATTAAAAAGTGGCAACAAAAATAGATCTGCTAGAGTATTAATTTTTCTTCTTCTTGCATTATCGGTCATGGCTTGCTCACATTGTAATGCTAGTAAAACAAGCCAACAAAAGGAAAACAAGCAAGAAAGTAGTTTTTCGTTTATTATTTTTCGTCTTAAATGTCGCTGCTTGATGTCTATGAATTTTAATCTTTTGCAGGTGGCCAGATATTGGGCACATTCTGTATAAAAAATTCTGCTGATTTCCTGCTCTCAATTTTTAGGTACATTGTCCGTTTTACGCACAGGACAGACAATTGCTCAAGAAGCACGAGACTTTAGAAACAAAAACAGCAATAAATTAAAACATCAGGAGCGCCTTTTGCTTACACTGTCACTTACGCTTCCAGGTATTCACGTGCCAGTACCCCACAAAAATTTCTATTTCTGTATTTTTTCAGCAGAAAAATGCCTTTCCTCCCATCCCTCTTTTTTTTTTAGATCGCAAACTGCTCAATGTGAGCTGATTTGATCTTATTGCTTTAAATATACATTGCACACATTTGCTATTCAACTTTTATCTTTTCCTTTGTCTCAGAAGACCACAATTATAAGATCTCCAAAAAGACGTTGCAGGTCATGAGCAAAGCAGACAATTCGATCATACCAACTGCAGATCCACAGCAAGCGGAGGCTGTGCGGCAAAAGAAGACGACTTCGTCAGTTGCTAAAGTCACCCACCATCATTCCAATGAAAGTGAAGGTGTATCAGGCGGCAGCTTTAGCGATGGCAGTATGAGCGTGTTCACAGGCGGAGCATTCGGTGGGCGGATGCTTTCCTCTGACTGCGACGTTTTCGAGCACAATGCATGGTAAGTGGAATCTCTCCAGGCTTACGCGCTGCCAACTCTTGTTATATTTTTAATTTTGGTGTATTCTTAGAAGAGGCTGCGTTTTATTTTTGTCTTTTATAGAAATAGACGAGAAAAGGGGACTTTCTCGTATTGCAATCCCTTAATACACTACTTTTTAGACAAGGACAGAGCAGAGCAATAAATATGCATCAATTGCTGCATACTTGCCATAGATTTAATAAATGCTGCGGCTTTTTTATATGCTTGAATTGTAAATATTTTACAGACAACTTTCTCGTTCATTTCAACTCTAAGACATTTGCTACTTGTTCTCTTTCTTTTTTTAGTATGGAATTCTAATTGAAGGAAAAGGAGACAAAATTAGCGAAAAGGGACTTTTTGTGTATAGGCATAAAATTACATCTGTTTTTTTTACTTTGTACCAGATTGGTTCTACATAGCAATTGTTTGGATGTATATTTATATCTTGTATTGAAATAATGCATGAGTGTGCATACAGCACACTGGACGATGTATGCATATATGTTTGTTTGTGCGTTTTATATATAGGGATCACGTTGAGCCTGATGCTGACCACTACCAATACGCCGAACAGCAGATTCGCTTGCATCAGGAGCATCCTGTGCCTGAAGAAGATAGAGGTAAGAGAGCGACTTTAAAAAATATTAGTTCAAAACGCAATCATTCAAGCGGGAATAGATGTGTAAGATGTGAAAAGCTCCTTTTTAATTGGCACTTCCGAAATGTTCTTTTTTCATTCCTTGAAAGTACCGTGAATTAAATTACTAAAGCAAAGAAATGTAGCACCAACAAAGATAATGTCGATAGTTTCAAAAAAATATGATGAACTGAATTTTTATAATCAGGTATTTTTATTAACCAATTTCCTCTTGAATTAATTTTTATGGTGTAAACGTCAAAAAAAGGTAGAGCTTTACAATGCCAAGCCAGCAGCATTCTGGGACAAATTCTATGCGAATAACCAGAATAAGTTTTTTAAAGATAGACATTGGCTTCGTGTAGAGTTCTCCGAGCTGTTCAGCTGGACAGATGACAGATACTCTGCTGACAAAGTAGCTAGCTCTGAAATACAGAATGCCGAGTACGAAGAAACTAAAAAAAGCTCTGAATCTTCTGATTCTGAATTTTACGACGTTTCTCCGAATACAAAGTTCTGCATTATGGAGGTTGGCTGCGGAGCTGGAAATGCAGTGTTCCCACTGCTTGCAGACATAAGAGATCCTCGTCTGTTTGTCTATGCCTGCGATTACTCCAAGACAGCTGTTGATGTTGTAAAGGTAAACAAAAAAAACTAATAATAGTTACTGGCTTTATTTTTATTGTCGAATCGGCAAAAGTCTACTAACATAAAATGAAAGTTGAATTTGCGTTTTGATAATAGGCCAACGATGCCTATGACGAGAATAGATGCAAGGCCTTTGTTTGGGATCTGTCGAGCACCGAGCTTCCCGAGGGTGTCGAGCCTGCTAGTGTCGATATTATGCTTATGGTATTTGTGTTCTCAGCGCTTCACCCAGATCAGTGGGACCAAGCGGTCGAAAACGCATACCGGCTGCTCAAGCCAGGTGGTATATTGCTTTTCCGTGACTATGGCCGCAATGATCTTACTCAGCTTCGCTTCAAAAAATCACGTTTGCTCGATAACAACTTTTACATCCGCGGCGACGGGACCCGAGTTTATTTCTTCACAAACGAGCAGCTACAGACAATCTTTTGTAAAAAGTTTGTTGTTGAGCAAAATGCCATTGACCGTCGTTTGCTGGTCAACCGAAAGCGAGAGCTTAAAATGTACAGAGTCTGGCTTCAAGCCAAATTCCGCAAGCCCTTTGCATGATCAAGCGGCTGATCACGATTAATGATTACGGCTAGCAACAGTCATTCAATTTTATCATCTTTTTTGGGTTTACAACCAACCCACTTTTTTTTTATCCAGCAAGAAAATAAATACATTTTATTGTCTTCGTTTATTATCTCTTCAATTAAAGGCTGCTTTTGTTGTAATAATTAAAAATTTTGTTGTATATAATACAGGGTTGCAAAATAGAAATACGGCTCAAGCTCCCGATCCTTATAAGCACCTTTTGGACACCGGTCTAGTCTAGTTTCACCTATAGAAAGAAAACAAAACATAGCGTAAAAAAGTGCAAAAAAAAACTAAAGTACCTTATTGCTGGGCAATTTTTTCTATTAGAAATATACTACACACAGAGACTGACACGGACTCAAACACAAGCATATATACATATATCTAGATCGAAAAAAGTCAGTTTATAGGAAATGCGTGGTGCCGATGTTAGTAGAGATCCATGGTATGTAAATTTAAAAAATAATATTGAATTTCTCAAGCTAGTTCTCTTGTTGCCTCTCCTTCTCTTTGTTGAAGACATTATAAGCAAATAACTATACAATTCTCTAAAAGAGATAAAAGCGAGATCTGGGTATACTTGCCAGTATCAGCATAGAATGCAGTGCTGTTTTACTTTTTGTAACGTTAAGAGAATATTTCTTTTTCGCTAATATCGTTATTTCTGACCTTTAATCTGTTGCTTTTTCTATCTATTTGTAGCCCCTGGGTTATTCTTAA
The DNA here is from genome assembly GCA_027478445.1 of Coemansia asiatica. Taxonomy (NCBI): domain Eukaryota; kingdom Fungi; phylum Kickxellomycota; class Kickxellomycetes; order Kickxellales; family Kickxellaceae; genus Coemansia; species Coemansia asiatica. The sequence continues at coordinate 69,631 of JANBOH010000014.1, read as the reverse complement.
CGATGCAGGAGGTGCGTTTGCAATGGGCGCGATTGGTGGCGGTACCTGGCACTTTATCAAGGGAGCGCGCAACTCGCCATATGGTGAGCGGTTCCGCGGTGGTATGAATGCGATGCGCGCGCGTGGACCGATCATTGGCGGCAACTTTGCAGTATGGGGTGGAATGTTTTCGACTTTTGAGTGCGTTCTTAAGGGTATACGGCAAAAGGAGGATCCTTGGAACTCTATCGGATCCGGCGCTATTACCGGCGGCATGCTTGCTGCCCGTGGTGGCTGGAAGGCTGCCAGCGTTTCTGCCGTTTTTGGCGGCGTCCTTCTGGCACTTATCGAGGGTGTGGGTATTGCTATGAGTCGAGCATTCGCTCAGCAACCGCCTGCAATCGCTCCGCCTCCTCCAGCACAGCAGTAAAAGCAGATCCAAAAAATTTTACTTGGCTCATCGAGAACATGCATGTCTACGTTTTATTAATATCCCTTTTTCTCTATATCTTTTAAAATCTATTTAAAATTTCCCTAGTTTTATTGGTATTAATGCGCAGGTTCTTTTCCCTTTCCCATTCCCTTTTTCTTTTTCTTTTGAGAATTGCTGGGCATAGTTGACTGACTATTGCTTGCCGAGCTATGAGCAGTAGCATTGTTGGCCGTAGTACTTCTCTCCACAGAAGCGTCAGCCTCTTGGGCATCTCTGTTTTCTTGCTTGTCTTTGCCCTTAAGTGCAGAGTCGAACTGGCGTCTGAGAGCCTGGTAGCGGACAAGTTCGTCTGCAGAGACAGATGGAATGAGCTCGTCAAGGGCCCTTTCAAAGTCGTGCAAAGTGACAGTTACCTGCTTGACATCTGCTGGCGCAATGTGATCCAAGTAGTACTGGGGAGTCATCGGAACCGGGTATTCCTCGTTGGGCTCGCGGCTAGTGTCCTCATTCCACTGCTTAATCAGAGAGTCGACCTCGTCAACCGTGCGCAGCATGGCTTTCAGCAGGGCATCGGAGCACAGCGCATAGAAGTCTGCGCCAGTGTAATGGAAGGGGCACTTTTCAGCAATGCTGCGCAGATCCAGACCTGGATGCAAATGGAACTTGCGTGTCAGAGCCTGAATGATATTCAGCTGCGCCTCATGGGTCTCGCTGACGCCCAGATAAACGAGCTTATCGAATCTGCCAGGACGAAGTAGCGCTGGATCTAAAAGATCTGGTCTATTGGTAGCGCCGATAGCAAACACCTGCACCGCTGATCCAGAGGCTGCTCCCTTTGTATTCTTTTGCTTTGCACCAGAAGAATCAGCGCTAGCTTGCGCATCGCCATTATCATCAGTATTAGTGTCTTTGTTGCTACCTCCTCCGCTCATTCCATCAAGCTCCGCTAGCAGCTGGCTGACAATGCGATCCATCACGCCTCCCGAATCGCCTTGCTGACCACGCTTTGGCGCAAGAGAGTCCAGCTCATCAAAAAAGATGACGCAGGGGCTGGCCTCGCGTGCCTTTTGGAAGATGCGTCTGACATTTGCCTCACTTTCACCAATATAAGCGCTAATAAGCTCAGGCCCCTTGCAGCTAAAGAAATTAAGACCGCACTCGGTCGCAATCGCCTTTGCCAGCAGCGTCTTGCCTGTTCCCGGAGGACCATAGAACAATAGGCCCGATCTGGTGCTTAGGCCAGAGGCAAACAGATGAGGCTGTTCCATGGGAAGACGGATCGTGTCAAGAATATCCTTCTTTGCATCTGCTAGACCGCCGACATCGTCCCACTTGACATTTGGAATCTTTGGCACGCCCAGCGTATCTGACATTGACGCACGCGCATCGCCAAGTGCGGCTAGAAGATCCTCGTTTGTGATCATTTGTCCAGCAAGCGCAAGATCGCGAGTCTGCAGCGGACAGCCGATCAAGCACGAGGACTTCTCAGATGAAGTAGCTGGCAAATTGCCTCTAGCACGCCTCCACGCATGGCTTTCAGCGCGCCAAAGCAATGTGGCAAGGTCGCGAGCTACAAATGACGCTGTCTGCTGAGCTACATAGGCCATATCTGCATCGGGTGCCAGCACAGCCTTGTTTCTAGCAACAATGCTTTCGAGAAGCTTAAAACGTGTGCGCTCGTCGGGGACTCCAATATTGATCTCGTAGCGGAAGGCAGCAGCCAGGGACGCTGGAACCTTGTCTGGCTGGCTGGTCGATGCTATTACAACCACAGGGTATCCAGTTCCTCTATGTGCCCGTGCCAAATCTTGAATGCATCTTTGAAGCACCCTGGAAATGGGCAGGTCATCAGCGTTTTCTTGGCCAGGAGCTGCATTGCTCGCTTGGGCTAGTGCCTCAATGGACCGCAAATGAAGGACACAAGGTGTGTAGCGACATGCGTTTTGGAAATACACTTCAAGTATCTGCGCTGTTTTGTCCTCGGACTCTGCAAGCATCTCGTAGCAGCTCAGCTCGTATACGTGGATACCCAACTGCTCTGCTGCCTGATTGACAAGATGTCGCTTACCAGTTCCTGGATTGCCCTTTATCAGTGCTGAGCAGACAAGCTTGCGTTTAATGGCCAGTGGGTGAAGCGACGCGTTTGCTAGGCGCAAAAGCTGCTCAAGCTCGCTGGAATAAGGCACATCGTCGTTGAACTCTGTCTTCTTTGCAACAGATCTTGCAATCTGATGATAGCCCTGGCTCTGAGAAAGGCTCGCTGAGCTGCAATCGCTAGGCTTGGCGCAAATAAACGATCGAACCGAGCGGTAAGGAACTCTACGGCGAACAGCGCCAGTCTGCACTACAACTGTGACATTGGGACATACAATGTACCCTTTGCCTCGAACCTGGTTGTACCACCGAGCCCAGCTTTTGTCTAGTGCATCGACTGAGTCTGGATCAGGCTCTACCAATTCATATCCATATTCATCTTCACTATCATCCTCTTCTTCTTCATCACCTTCGCTGTTATCGTCATTTTCGTCGCTCGCTTCATCACTGCAGTAGTTGTCCTCAAAAGCCATGACAGACGCCAGACCATAGGCAGCGCGACCATGTCTAAATCCCTCGACATGGGCAACTTGGTAAAATACAAGCTCGTTTTCGTCTGCAGAGCTCGAGCTATTACAAGAACCTGTGCATGACTCTACGGCCAAATCAGCGACCGGGTCGACATCAACCGAGCTGGGATCTATGTCTGGATCGCCATTGCGAACGCGGTTTGCCATGTCCGTTCCAGCCATAAGAGCAACACCTGTGCGCAAGACAGCATCGTTTATTTGTATACGTACAGCTATCAGATCGCCAGTCTTGACTACTCGCAAGGGGGCAGAATAATTATTGCTTCGATCATTATTTGGAGGATCTGAAGATAGCCATTTCTGCAATGCAGCAAGTGAATGAGTCTCAAGATCCTTTCTTTCGGACAATGGAGACGATACGCGCGCTATCGTTATCTTTCTAGCGGTCTCAAATGGCGGTTGATGCTGATGCTTGGTTTTAATTTTCGATTCTTTGAGAAATATTGAGCTTGGCGATGCTGGTGGAAATCCCAGAGGCGTGATTGAAACGTCTATGGTCGACATGGTTGCTGAAGGAAATTTCGACGACAAAGAGAATCGGCTGGCAATATTGTGCAGAAGCAGCGGCGGAAGCGCAAGAATATTGTCTTCTAGATCTGTGTCATCGAGTCCAAATATACGAATAGCCCGCTGATGTTTAGAATGGCTGGAAGGTATATGCGCGGAGCAGTCTTTGTTTTTCTCTTTGGAATGTTGATCGATCAAAACTGGAGAAACCGATATCCAGCTACCGCTTACAATTCCTCGCTTGGCAAGCGTCGATATTGACATGTATCCGCGATTATCAACGTCCTCTCCAGGATAGGCCAAGGGAACAAGCTTGTCATTATCAATGGACATGGCAAGCTCGATAGCGGCAATATGAGTGCTATTGATGGTTCCTGGAAGAGGCTCATTTCCAAGAATAAGCCATTCTGCGCCTAGGTCCCATTGCCCAAAAACATTGTCGAGTTCGCTTGATATGGTATCAATCTCAGCAGCACCAGAAAGGTTTGCAACTGAAGAGGCATGATTGTCACTAGCTGAAGCAATTGGAGCGGATCCAGACTTTACAATAGCAATGCGAGTAGGTCTACCGGTAGACACGACTCCCTGAGACACGGGCTGACACATCAAACACTGCAGAAGAATCGGCTCTTTCCCTTTGTATTTGTCATTTTCATCGGAAACAGCTATCACCTGGCGACCTCTGTAGTACAGTGCCGTCTGCTCTCTAATAAGCGAAGCAATCTTTTCCTGGGCTTCCAATGCTGCTTCGTATTGATGGGCATAAACGCCAAATACAATCTCGCTCAGCTCTACAGGCATAGTCCCCTCAGCTGTTGCCGAAACCCATTTGCACTGCACATCTTCATCTTGCAGATCACCAGCTGTACCGCCGACAGCAAGCCATGTCGGCCCACTTGCCATGCAAAGAGGCGTCGCGTTATCGGACAGATTGTCGTTACTGCCACCATCTGATTTCTTTGTTATCTCGACAATGCAACTACTGTGGCTATCTTGGCCACCGACTCTTATTGCAGCAAACAGAGAATCTATGAGAAACATATAAATTGGTAAAATAAAGTAATAGTGCACGGCTCATAAATAATCAATAGATAGCACAATGACCAAAGTAAACAAAAGACCAAGCATTCTATCTGGTTTTCCATATAGGAGGGGGGAGACAACAACGTCTTACCATTATTGTTGCTAGCTGCTTGATTGTCTCTTAGGTCGGAGCCATTTATCTTTTGGCGCTGTTCAAGAGACTGCCGAAGAGCTGCATAGACCGCTGACGGCACAGCTAGCGTGCGTCTATTTTCATTCGCAGTATCAACACAAGGCGCAATGCGAACTTGAACTTGTGACAAGGGCGCGTCCGAGGTCCAGAAAAACGGCATTATTAATTGCTCCCTTTGTATTCCCCGGCAAAAATCAGAGCAGAGTATATTATAATAAAACAATGAACTCGTGGCAGAAACAGTCTAGGTTCTTTCTTGTTTTATTCTATGTGTGTGTGTGTGTGGAGTAGAGGAAACAGAGTCGCAAAGTGGAAATTTGTGGAGTATAGCAAGGCAGAAAAAGAAATAGAAACGGTAGAACAACAAGGATCAGGCAAGTGACGTATATATGTTGTAAATGAAGAAAAAGGAGGGATTTCGTTTCTAAATTGTCCAAGCTGAGCTGAAAATTTTCTGCAGTAAAGTATACAAATACAGAATTTAAAACTAAAAAGCGAAAAAAAAACCAATTTCGATAGTTAAATAAATAAATAAGAGATATGGCACTTTTTTTATTTGCACCAGCTTAGCCAAGGAGGCGCGGACGATGGCGTCCCGAACACGGAAGCCAAGGAGCCGATAAAAGAGTGATCTTCAAGAGCAATATAAAATCGCCGCTTTCACGGGATTGTGCTTTTTTTTTTGGATGACACGCCATCCACATCAACCTGCAGATTAGGAATTAAAAGATCTGTGATCCGGTAATCAATAAAGAATGTAAGATGAAAATTTGTCGCTTTTCGCAGCAAAAGCAGGCTGGCCTCGAGCGGTTCGCCTTGCAGAAATGATGATTGTTTGCGCTGTAAATCATCCAAGCCCCAGGCTCAATTATTCTTGAGCTGATTGCGTAGATGACGAAAAAGAAGACATGCAGAAAGCATATTTTTTATTGTGCAGCGCGCTTCGGCCAATTGCTGCAGACCCCTCGTCCCAGAGAACAAGACCGCGCTCAATCATTGCAATTGATGATGGAGGCTAGCTCTTTTGTCAGAAAAATTTTCATTCTTGCTGTAAAGAGATGCAAAAAGGCTCGAGAATGTGTGAGCAAGAAGTAAAATGATGCGTGCTCTGAAAGTGGAGGACTTGCCAACACAATAATAAACAAAAACCACACACACCATTCATTCATTCATTCACTCATTCATTCTTAATCTTTTCTTTTGTTGGAAAGCGAGAAAGCATTTTTTCGAGCTTTTTTGTATTTTGATTTGCTCGTTTCGTCTTGTCTTATCGTCCCCACCTTGCTTTTCTTTTCTTTTAACAAATATTTTTTTTTTATTTTTATTTGCTATTTTAAGCATTTGCTTATATACACTTTGTTTCTATCGCGTACACCTTTTTTGTTTCTCTTTTTGTTTATTTATCTATTTAATCGGTAAGCTAAAAATGCATATTTGACATCTATCTATTTTACATGGGGGCTAGCAGGACTGTGCGGCGGCTATTTTGTCGGACTGTGGGCTGACCGCGTAACGCGTCTAGCGCAGATCGATCCCATCACATATTTTTAATGCTTTTTGTGTCTGAGCCACACGACCTTGCAGATATATTCTATCTCCATGGCTTGTGTTCTGGATACATCGCTTTAATAGTCTTGCATTGTTGTCTAAGAGTTTGGTGGTTGTTTTTTTTTTGCTCCAGATCAACGAAGAAAATGTCTAGTGAGAAACACCAAATAGATAGTCTAGTGGTTTGCGCAACAATGTGTTATGACTAAATGCTATTATTTTTAAACCATACTTTTTGGATGTCGTTTCATCGAATTGTTAGTAGTGTTTAAATCATGGCCAAGAAGGGAAAATCTGGAAAGTCGAAGAAGAGCAGCTCCAGCAGCAACAAGGGGGAAACTACTCCGGTTACAGAGCCCAAAACTATTCAGCCCGAAACCGCTTCTGCCACTTCGAGCCAAGCACCAAAGCTTGACATGCCTAGCATGGGCGATCCCCAGAAGCTTGTTAGCGCCGTGCTCCCAGCCTCCGCAGCAGCAGCAGCAGCAGCTCCAGCAGCCTCGGGTAAAGCTGCTGAGGCGTCAAAGACTGCCGAAAAGGCTGCTGAGGAGGTCGCTCCCGAGGCCGCAGTCAAGCCCGAAGAGACATTTGCCGATGCTGCTGCCAAAACGCCTCCACCCAACAAGGACACCGATATTAAGACTGGAACGCCGGTGAAGTCTGAGGCGCCGAAAAATCCAGCGACTTTTTCAAAAGCCGATGAGCCTAAAAAGACTGAGCAGCCAAAGCCCGTAGAAGAGGCTAAGGAAGAGGAGCCCAAGAAGACCGATGAGCCCAAGAAGACCGATGAGCCCAAGAAGACCGATGAGCCTAAGAAGACTGAGGAAACTAAGACTGAGGAGGCTAAGAAGGAAGAGCCTAAGAAGAAGGAGGCTAAGAAGAAGGAGGCTAAGAAGACCGAGCAACCTAAGGCCGAAGAACCCAAGATGGAGGAACCCAAGAAGGTTGAGGAACCTAAGAAAGAAAAGGCCAAGAAGGACGAGAAGCCTCGGGAAAAGAAGGAGGACAAGCCCAGGGAGAAGGGTGATGAGTCCAAGAAGCACCACCATTACCACCGTGAAGACAAGAAGGACAAGGACCAGGCTCAGGCAGAGGAAAAGCCTGCTCGTAAGGGTCTTGTCAGCAGGCTTATTGAGCTCTTTGGCGGCAGCAAGAAGTAAATTATCAGCCTATTTAATTTTTACTTATTTTTTTACCTTATTGTTTTTTTTTTACATTTTATATATAAAACGCTTGGATGATTACATTATGAAATTCCAGCAACAAGCAGGATTGGATATGATGCGACTGCGCCGAAAACAAGACCGATGCACATTGCAAAGCCAATGATAGACCCAGCAAGCTCTTTGTTTGTCGCATGGCGGGGTCCAAGAATAAGAGAAACCGTGGCGACCCATCCGTTCGTCCAGCCCAGCACCAGGACCAGCGCAAGGAACAGGATGTCTGAATGCACAAGCAATGCTCTCTCTGGAGGCGTTGCCATCGTCGGGAACAGGAGAAATGCAGGGACAAGCAAGGCTCGGAGCCCATTGACCCCATGAAGCAGACGGTGCGACGAGCAAACAAGCCATTTTGTGCTCAGACGGCCCAAGTAGTCGCCCATGTTGAAAAGCAGAAAATGCCAGGCAGTCAGGTTACTGATCTTGGGCGAGCTTTTGGGAGCGCTGACAATGGCCTCGGTCAATGGAGGAAACACAGCAAGCGTCTGGCCCATGACAATGGCGCTAGCACAGACATAGGGCAAAGACTCCATATAGGTGGTATAGAGCTGCTGGGCATTGTCGAGCCCCAATGTCGACAACCACTGCGGCAGCTTGTGCTCGCTTTCGGGGCCTGCAGCCTCGATGTCCTGAGCTGTAAGCTCTTCCATTTCTGTAGGACTCGAGGCTGCAGCCCAGCCCAGGCCGTCGCTTTGAAAAGCGGCAGCAGATGCCTGCATGTCGCGTGTTTGTCGCGGCGAGCCCTCCCGCATGACAGTAAAAGGGAGCTGTCGCTGCTGCTGGCCACTTGAAGAGGAGGGGATCACCATGGCTTCGTCAGCGCCTGCTATCTCATTTATCACATTCTCGTTGTCAGCTGCACTTGCCGCAGTTGTGGAAAGAGCCTGGTATCCATCTCCGCTGCTTGGGTGTCTGCGTAGACAGCTGTTGAGCTGCGTCCATGCGACTGTTGACAAAACCAGGAACAGCGCCGATAGACCAAAGTATGCTGCAGAGCGAATGCGTAATCGCCCATTGTCTTCAGCACCTGGTTGTCTCTTTATCAAGGACCCACCATCTCCCCTGTCGCCATTGCTGTCTATATATAAGCTTGCAAGCTGAATGGCACTGGTCACTGTACCGGAAATTGCCTGGCCACTCATAAACCCCTCTGCACAGGAAGCAGGTAGCAGAGCCGCAATCCCAAAAACCGAGCATTGAATGTATGCGGCAGCTACAGCAGCGGCGCACAAAGCAATTAATGCAACCACAAGCGCCGTCCAGCCATCAATGCCGCTCACAGGAAGAAGAAACACAAACGCAAACGACACGACTGTAGCTAAAAGTCCCCACTTGATCCTGCGGTCGTGGTTTGCTTTTGGCTGGGTATACAGCGCTACACAGAGTGCTCCAAGGTTTACCGTGTTGGAAAGCACAGAGAACATACTCTCAAAGTTGTCCTTGAACGGCGTGCTGCGAAACTCAAAGCGGAAAAAGTCAGAAGATACAATATAGACATTCCAGGCCATCAGCGAGGCGACGCCGAGAACTATGAATCGCCAGTACAGATAGCGCAACTGACGTGTAGCAGTGTCCTCTTGAGCCATTAAATACATATAGATACAGGTGTATGAAGTAAAAAAAGAAAGAAATGTGATATAGCTATAGAAAATCAATTTAAGTAATAGATGAATGAATAAGGAAACATAAAGGCCTGACGTGCTTCAATTAATAAAAAAAAGAAGACAGCAGACAATGGAAATTAAAGATCTTGACTTTTTTTTGTTTCTGCAGTATATAATAGATCAGCATCTGACAGCGATCATCTAAAAAATGAAATGAAATGAGGTTGATCATCAGATTACAAAGAGGCCTTGAGCACTCGCCTCAGTGAGTCTATCACAGTCCATTGTGCACTAGCAGACGAGCAGTCGACCGACCAGCCATTGCCATTGCCATTATCCATGCAAATGGTGGCAGAACCTCCAGCGACAACCACCCGAACAGCCTTGTTTTGCGATGGCGTCGAGACAACAGTGGCCTTGAGCCCGACCTCACCCAGCTCTTCGGCCAGTCTTTCGGGGGTCCAGCGATCCAGGTCCCGCTTCTTCAATGCAGGAGCAGTAGCCAAAGCCGAAGTAGTAGTGGATGCCGTAGTAGCAGCGGTAACCCTGAATCCGGCCCCAGCACCTGCAACTTGATCTTGACCATCCTCGCTATTCCTGCTTGCTTCGTCCAGACACTCGAGTCTTATTTTGCCTGCTGCCAATGTCAGTTTCCCTTCAACTAAGCCATGCTGCTTTCCTTTTTCGCGCATCCTGCGCGCCATCTCCCCTTGCACCTCTAATGGCAAATGTCTATCTGTGTCCAGATCGACAGTAGTCGCTTGCATGTAGGAGAACTCAAACAAACGGAATTCGGAGCTCTTGGTTTGCGACTCAAGCCTTGCAAACACATGGCTGGGCACCAGAACATGCTGTGCGCGCTCTGCCGCTGCCAGACACTGCTCGATCGAGTGGAATGTAAATCTGCGAGCAACAGGCACAAATGTGACCTCTGGGCCAATCGAAAGCCTGTTGACCAGGCGCTGCGCACGGGCAGCGTCGTCGTCGTGAATCAGAACAGTGAACTTTGCAAGTCCAGTGCCCGAAGCCATGTCGGCGCTGCTGCATCGCTGAGCGTCCTGATGCCATTGCCGCACAAAGTGGTCGATGGACTCTATGTCGTGAGGAGGAATAACAACGAACCAGTTGCCCTGTGGTATATTTTTAGTCGCCAGATCAGCAAGCGAAGAGACAAAGTGCAAATGGCCCTTTTTCCTCAGCTCTTTGTCGGCAAATGGGTATTCGGGCAAATAAAGCAACGCCTGCTTGCCCTCGCATAGCCACTCGCCCATGATGTTTCCAAACTGAAGCGTGCGCTCGGCAATTGGAGAGACAAATATAAACTGAGGCTGAGGCAGATTGAGCGCCAAGATGTTTTCAGCAGCAAGTTGCACCACGTCTTGTGTCACTCCGTAAGGCTCGCCCACAAGCAAGACTCGGCCACGCTGCTTCAGCGTCGATATGGCCGTCGAGCATAGCTGATTGAGCCGCTGCGAGACTTGTACATTCTGCCAGGAAGCCGTCGGTACATCATCTGCCGCATCGTTACCTGGTGATGTGGCAGGATCGACTGCGTCGCAGAACACAATGGCTTGGGCCTCGCTCAGTATCTTTCCATCCCATTCTTGCGGATGCAGACATGTAGCAAATGTCGATGTGCTGATAAAGGCTGTTTTATGGCCCTTGTACTCCACGGACCAGTTGCCAGCTCCGATACAATACCCAGAGCTGCGCGTATAAGCCTGTACAAACGGCACGGGGCTAACTGTCTCGTTGTGCCTTACATCAGTAATCTTTTCCATAGCAGCGACAATATCCCTCTTAGAATAGAGCTGGCTCTGGCCTCCTCTGCCATTGTTGCCTGCGCTTACGCTGTTGCTGCTGTTGCTGCCATTCCTACTGGTCGATGCACTTGTAGAAGCAGAATATCTTTTTTTAGCTGCAGCACTGAGGCCCTCTTCAAGAACGCACCGGCCATATGCCTTGGTTGGCTCTGTGGCATATACTGGGCCGGAGAATGCGGTGTATTCTGTGATGTATGGCAGCAGGCGTATCTGCTCGTAGTTGGATATAAGAATAAAGTCCACTCGCTCCCAGTTTATCGTGCCAAGCGCATCACGAGGGTCGTCGAGCGACCCTATAGAGCCCCTTTGCTGCTTGCCTCTGTCTGTCTGAGCGTCGTCGCTGTCATTTTCTGCGGGCCATCCGCAGTCAACAATAAACATTGTGTCATCCAGCTCGCATAGCAGAAGGTGGTACCTATCTGAAGGAGAGAACGGCACGATGCTGATCCTGGGCATATTATTCTTAGAAGCAAAGGGGAATAAGATGCAGATGGCCAATAAAATCGTCTATTACCAATGTGTCGTTAAAAAAAAAGAGAACTAGTGAAATAGTGAAATAGTGAGAGACAATTTGCTCTGGTTGTTTCAGCATGGAATTGCTACTTTTCTCGCAACATCGCTTTCAGCCTCGTATCTAAATTTAAGGGATCATACCACGTGAATATATATATATATATATGCTAGTGTATGTCTATTGTTAGTTTCCGCCGCATCGACTGTATCCCCTGCATCTCTCGCATAACATACTTATATTTATGCTGTTTCCGTTTCTGTTGTTGCTAAAAGCAATGATACCATGGTCGAATGATCAAGCTCAGCCTTGCACACTATTTGTTTGTTTATAATCCGTAGTCCAATTTTAGGTTTTTCGTGATTTTTTTGGCAAGCAGGCAAAAAACAAGCAAATATGTTTAACTAATAATAACATCTGAATCGTTTTTTTGTTGATGTAATGCGGAGCTGCTAAGTTCGAATCGGACCTGGGATTTTAATCCTCATGATACGCTGCTATTTTAAGTGCAGGAAATCTGTGCAACAATATGTGTGCTTCTGCTGTCTATGACAGAGACGGTACATAGCTAATATAGATGTTTTAAAAATAGACTGATATCTTCTACAAAGCAATTGAAAAAAAAAACAGTGTAGATATCAGGGGCATGTAAAACAAAAACAATGCATGTGGCTTTAATAAGTTTCCATGCCTTTGTCTCTAAACAATGACGAAAAAATAGAATTCTTTAGAAATACGACAATTTATGCGGTTTTTTTCTTTTTTTTTTCTCAATAAATAATATTCGGTAAAAAAAAAATAAAGCGGAAAATGTGTGAACAAACTTTTTACAGGAACTTTATTCGCAGGTGAAATATTATTCACAATAGATGTTTCCACTCCGCATTTATCAAGCATATGCTATTTTTGAATTGACATATGTATATGTTCCACACTCCATCTCTCACGCTTTCTCTGTCTAAACATAAAGTACATCATATGTGTTTCATAGACGCATGAATCTCTTTTTAGGAACATTATACCTATACCTATTAGTAACTTTTTTATCAATTTTTTTTAAATGTTTAGCAAGGGTATATAAACAAAGACAGATTCTTGCCAATTGAAAAATAAAAACATTCTTTCAACACACAACAACAACAGCTACAACAACATTGCAATTCAAACATATTATCTAAACATTTAAGCACATCTTCAATTTTACCACATACCAACTTTTTTCATTTAAATAAAATGCTTCGTCTTTCGACCGCCATCTTTGCTCTGATCGCTGCTACCGCAGTCAGCGCCCAGCAGTGCTCTGGAAACGTGGCAATGTGCCCTAACAACCAGGACGGCGTCTCTTCCACTTATCTGCAGTGTGATAGCTGGTCCAAGAAATACCTCACTGTTAACTGCCCCAGCGGTCAGGTCTGTTATGCCAACCCCACCAAGCCCAACACGGTTATGTGCGGCCCTCCTGGCTCTGGCGGCGTTCCTAGCGCTGGTACTTGCACCGGAAACACGGCCAAGTGCGCCAACCCTGGCCAGACTGGTGACTACTTTAGCTGTGAGTCGTGGTCCGGCCAGTATGTCAAAACCTCATGCCCAGCTGGACTCAAGTGCTACAACAATGACAGCAACACCGGTGTCCAGTGCTTTTAAATAAAGCCTAATATGTGGTGTCATTGCAACTGGTGCCAAATCACTATTGTTTAGCATTTATTCTTTATCCCATTTTTTAAATACACATTTATATATAATTCAAATAAAAAAATACATCCACAACAGCAAAGCAAAGCAAATCAAGGCTGAGCAAAGCAGAGCTATTAGAAAATAGACTTAATAATAAACAAAAAAAAACTAACTATTCACATTTAAAATACCTGGGCATTTTAATAAACAATGAGAGATGATGCCGGACATATCAACACAAATGGATAAAATAGAAGAAATTTTCAACGAGACTTTATGCCCCAAGCGACTTTGTTTTGGTGGAGAAAATTCCGCTGACCATGCTTTTGAGGCTCCGGATAGACGAGCTGCGGCTTCTATTTTGACGGCGCTTGCGGATCCCCTTGTGCTTGGAATTGGTAGTTAATGTGAGCAGGCTTTGAGTCTCGTTGTTGTTGTTGTAGTCTTCGCTGCTGCATTTACTATATATGGAGTTGCAAGCGCTGCTAGCGTTGTCGGCTTCGGCCCCCATCCCTGGGTAAGCCGTGGCGTTGCTGATGACACGGCGTCTGTTGTACCTGCCAACAGGCGTGTCTGCGTCGAAAAGGTCCTCGATATTGCGGTTCTTGTGAGAAAACATAATGTTCATGCTTATGACATTGGGTTCGGAGATCGTGCACACGTCGCGCTCAAAAATCTTTGGCAGCTCAGGTGCATTGGAAACAGATGAGCAGTTCATATTTTGTTTTTAGTTAAATATCGTGTGTAATGTGACAGATGCAGTTGTAATGGTTAGTTGATGAGATGGTTAATTGCAATGACTAAGTTTTTGATTTTCTAGCTTGATACACACAGTGTTCCAGTAATAAAGAATCATATAAAAATAGTAGATGTGATATCTCGCAGTAAAGTAAAAAAATTATTACTAATTAATCCCAGTGAAAAAAAAAGAGAAAAGGGGAAAAGAAGGTTAGAGGAGAAAAAAGAGGGAAAAAAAGACAATAGCAAGAAAAACTTTGTTATATGTATTGAGAGATCTTGCAAAGTAACATAGGCATTGTTCACTCTTCACATTTTTTTGCATTTACTTATAAAAAAAAGCAAACAGCAAGCGTACTTTGATAGCTTTAAAATTTGCGAGTTTTGACACGGAAAACCAGGGCCAAAAAAATTGTCGGATTACAGAAAGTGCCCATAAAGGTTTTTTGTCCCCAATCCACAAATCACCTGTTGCTTCATTCTATCTTTTAGACTTTGCCGCTTTTTTATATAAAGTGCCAAAGCTGTTTCATTGTATATTTTCAGAGAGCTGGCAGCATGAGAGTGGAGATGCGTTGGGCCAAGGAATAGAAAACAATTGTTGCATTTCGCCTTTTTTTTCATTCATTGGAAACTGAAAAGGGAAGAGAAAATTATTTCTTTTTACAAAGGAAAATGTGTAAAATAAAGTGTGCGTTTGCCAAAGGATGTGCAAGGCAATTTGTAGCAACGACGTCTCTGGTTGGTCGAGACAAGGCGCTGTTTCAAGCGGCGTCTAAAATGTCAAGATTTAGCAGCGCTTTATCTTATTTTTTGGGTTGGATGCTAATGCACATGCGATTCTTTCTACAAACAAACAAGATTTTTTTTTACATTTTCAGCATATGGTCATGCTAGCAGCAGTTGACAATACCAACTTTGAAACGCCGATTGCAACTATTTCAACCATTGCAATCGGCATTGCAATAATACGGTTGCAGCAGCATATCGGATACTCTGCGATTTTCAGCTGGGCAAATAAAAAGAAGAGAAAGCTGAAATGACAAAAAAATAAAAATAAAAAACGAGGGATGGGAGAGTGCGAGCAAAGGAAGTGCCCACTGACTATGACCAAACTTGCAGATGGGCTAATTTGGGACTGTCGGTCTCTGCACAAAACAGGTTGCGTTGGAAATATAAACCGCTGTTGCATTAAGCACACGATCTCCGGTCCGGAGCGCTGCTCCCACATACACACACTCACATCAACAAGTGATAGACCATGCATATTTTCGAGCTGAAAATAACGAAAAAATTAAATTAAATGAAAAATAAATCGTACTCCGCAGTTTTTTCCAGACGTTTCTACCTTTCTGGCAAGAGTCGTCAACGATGGATAGGAATACCAGAGTCATTCAGTCTCTGTAACAGCAATCCCCCTTTTAGCTCTTGCTGAATATAAGCTAAATGAATGGCCAATATACTTGGTTCAGCGGTTGGAGCTCCGTGCCGGAAGCACCGCTGGCATTGTTTCCTGCCATGTCGTGCAGCGCCTGGCTCACGAGACACAATTTATCCCTGCTCCACGTGCCGCGCTGGTTTGTTTTTTTTTTCCTTCCCCTCCCCCTATCCTTCTTCTCTTAGAGTCTCAAGGTGCCAGACCAGACCAGACAGCAAAAAAGGGATGTGGGCATCGTCCCGGCCTAGGAACAAGTCGTGCGCAGAATAAAAAAGGAGGAGCCAAGAAGCGAGAGTTACGTGTCTGTCTGTCTGCATGCACGCACTCCTATCTATGCGTATCTGTGCCCTCCTTTATCTGGCCTGTAACTTGTCAAAGCCATGCGGGATATTTTTTCAGGCAGGTTGGTGAGGAGCAATGGTGGAGAGAAAAGCCGCTCGGTTCTGTCTCATTGGCTGGTTGTGAAGAAGCGCTTTTTTTCCTGTGTCTGACCGTGCAGCATGCTCTGCAACTTAATTTTTTTTTACTCAAGGGCAGATGACCCAATTTCCTGCTTGTATGTAAAACACACAAGAAGTAGCTCCTGATACCAATATCTTTTTAACATGCACTCTATGTCTACACAATGTGTGGAAACAGTGTTTTTATGACTAGCAATGCCGCTGCATCATTGGATCCATTGTGCCCGATTTTCTCACAGATAAAAATATGCTTATATGGCCTTCCTCCCCGTTTTTTTTCTTCGCTGCCGCAGCTCCTTCTTTCTTTTGTCTTGCGTACACAGGCGAGTAAAATCAAGGTTATGAACAAATGTCATTTGCAATGTTGACACCGCGCATTTATTGATTAAAATAAAAGTTGCCTCCCCACCATTGCGATTACGACTGCTTTATTTTTTTAGTCCCCTTCTCTTTATTTTTCTCTCTTTATTCAATCGTATATTCGTTACTTTTTATTTTATTTGCTGATCCTCTTGATCAACCCAAAGTGGAATACGTCTTTTAGCATCTAATAGTCCTGCTGTAGTCTGTTTTTCGGGGCCGCAACATCCACATTTTATTCAGTTCAATCTATTTAAAAAATTTTCTTTTGCTCAAACTGATATAATACTGCTTAGATTATCGGCCTTATAAAATCGTCTCTTATCTCTGCTATCTGATTTCTTGAGCTTCTTTTTGTGAATCGGTTTTCTATATTACATTAGTAACTGCTACAACGTAAAGAGTGACTGTTCTGACAGCGATAAAGAAGAGACAATAGGTAAGACACAAGAGATCATCTTTTATATCTTTTCTTCGCTCTCTCTCTTTATCTAAATATATTTACTTATTCATGCCTTCTAAACAAAAACAAACAAGCAAAACAAAAAACTAATAACTATCTAATTTGCCACTTATCATTCAAAAAAAATAATCCATCGCATAGCCTTGCTGCCATGGTTTGGGACAACTGTTCAAAGATACCTTGGAGCGATCCCTGGCACAGGGACAACTTCGACCCCTGTTTCAGTCAGCTGTTTATCGAGGGGCTGGTGCCAGGTGTAGTTGTAGCATCGTCTGCTACTGTCCTGATACTCGGTCTACTGCGATACCGCTTTGGCGGCCAAGGGCAGACAAGACACTATGCCAGCTATGGCAACTATGCATCGCTTCTCTGCCAAAGATCTGCACAGCTCCAGCATCAGGTACAAGGCCAATACGGCGCAGTTGGACCAAGTAGCGATCGTCGTAGCTCAAGCCAAACAACAGACGGCTTCATCGACAACGATTCTATCGACAGCGATGACAATGACAATGACAACGACTGCTATGACAGCAGAAACCTGCCTGAATTTGAGACGCTCATTGACAGCAGCCTAGTGGACCACGACGGCAACGATGTTTCGTCAAGCGCAAACAGCCATGCATATAGAAATGCCGCGCTCTCTACTCGCGATGCTTTACTGACAATGTTTACAGCTGCGCAGGCAATACTCGGCTTGCTGCTTTATCGCGATGGCAGCAATAAATCTCATATGTCCATCTACGAAATAGTGCTCTGGATCTGGGCCATTGTTCTCTGTGTCTATCTGCTTTGCCGCAGAAATGTTCTAGCGCCATCGCCTTCGCCGCATCTGCGTCTTGTCTATCTCGTTGCTCTATTTATCGATTTCTTCAAGGCTCGCACTGCCATTCTGGCATATTATCGTGGCCGAATCGCTGCTTTTCCTGTAATTGCAGCTTTAATGGCCAGCGTTTCTCTTTTGCTGTTTGTGGCCAGCTTCACGCAGCAGAGACGGAGGCATGGAAGACCCTCAAACGCGCCAGTTGGCGCTCATGATACCCGCCCGCCAGCTCCCGAAAAGACCGCATCTATATCGCAGCTGCTTTTCTTTTCCTGGATGGATCCAATGATCTGGCTTGGCTACAAGCGTCCACTCGAGCCCAGTGATGTCTATGAGCTGATGCCCGAAGACCATTCAGCGGCTATCTGTGCAAAGTGGAGGCGCGATAATCGTGAGTATGCTCGTAGAAACGGCGGAGACAACCGAAGCATCACCTTGCGGCTCTTCTGGTTCTTCCGCTATCGGCTGATGGTGCAGTGCATCTGGACGCTCGGAAACACTATATTTATTTTCACTGGGCCGTTCCTGCTTAAGCGCATTCTGGCATATATGGAAGACACTTCTATATACACTAGAGAACAGGCATTCTGGTGTGTAGCTGGTCTTTTGGTGGGTGGGACCATCTCAACTGTGTGCCAGAGCCAGGCTTTGTGGATCGGGCGCAAGATTGGCCTGCATATAAAGTCGATTATTGTTGGCGAGGTGTATGCTAAAAGTCTAAGACGCAGAGACGCAGCCAACTCGGAGAGATCGAGCTCTTCTTTTGAAGGCGACAGCAGCAATGCTGATGACAACGACAACGACAGCGATAGCAATGGCGAAGCGACATCAACTGGCAAAATCACAAATCTTATGGCTGTTGATGCACACAAGATCTCTGAGATTGCGGCCTATCTCCACTTCCTTTATTATCTGCCTGCAGAGGTCATAATCACCATTATAATGCTCTACCAGCTCCTTGGTATGGCCTCGGTTGCCGGGCTGTGCACTTTGCTCGTTATTGTGCCGGCCCAGTGGTGGAGCGTCAATGTATGGAGCAGGTACCAGGACCAGCTGATGAAGGCCAGCGACAAGCGGATGAACATAACCAACGAGATTCTGCAGGGTGTGCGTATCATCAAGTTCTTTGCCTGGGAGTCTCAGTTTGAGAAGCAAGTCGCCGATGTCCGCAATGGCGAGCTAACCGTTTTGCGCAAGCGCTATCTGATACTGACCTTTTCCATTGTGATCTTCTTTATGGCGCCAGTCTTCATCACCCTTACAACATTTGGCGTTTATACCAAGGCCATGGGCAAGCAGCTCACTGCATCGATTGCATTTACTGCGCTGGCACTGTTCAAAGCTCTTCGCTCGCCTATCGATCAGCTTCCTGACTTTATCTCTTTTGCTCTGCAATCCAAGGTGTCTCTTGACCGTGTAGCAAAGTTCTTGTCCGAGGAGGAGACTCCGAAATACGAGCTAAGCAAGATTACAAAAAGGGCACGCGAGAATGCAGTGCATGGTGACAGAAAGCCTAGCTTCGCCGAGGTTGTTGGTGCGACAGATATTGGCTTTATCAATGCTTCGTTTAGCTGGAGGTCAGCAGCAGCAGCTACAGCAGCCACAGCGACTTTGTCTACAGCTATGATCTCTGTTACAACCACTGCTGTTGGAAGCACCGACAATGTGCCTGCCGCTGCTAGCGAAACAGCGCCATTGCTGCCAGCGAGCCTAGTTGCAACCACAAGCATTGCTGCTGCTTCGACCACCGAATTTGAGCTGTGCGACTTGACTGTCAGTTTCCCAGTCGGCAAGCTAAGCATTATTGCTGGACCAACTGGCTGCGGCAAGACATCTCTGCTGATGGCGCTTCTGGGAGAAATGCGTCTCACTGCTGGCCAAGTCATGGTTCCTGGCGCCGCATCAAATGGTACTCGAACAGTAATAGGCGAGGATCCAGCTAACCCCTTTGCCTTGCGAGAGGCAGTTGCCTATGTTGCCCAGCAGGCATGGCTGCTCAACGACACTATTCGTGGAAACATTCTTTTTGGTCTTCCCTTTGACGAGCAGCGCTACCACGAAGTTATCCGCATGTGCGCATTGTCCAGGGACTTTGAAATCCTTGAGGCGGGCGATATGACCGAGGTCGGCGAGCGTGGCGTAGCTCTTTCTGGAGGCCAGAAGCAGCGCATCTGCCTGGCTCGCGCTGTATATTCGCCCGCGCGGCACGTCATAATGGATGACTGTCTGTCTGCCGTCGATGCCCATACAGCCAAGCATCTCTATGACAACTGTCTGATGTCTGTGTATATGTCAGAGCGTACGCGTATTCTTGTCACTCATGCAGTTGGTCTGACCATCAAGGGCGCTTCAGCGGTAGTGGTCATGCAGGAAGGCCGCGTTGCAGCGTCTGGGTCTCCAGCCGAGGTCTTGCGCAGTGGCAAGCTTAGCGAAGAGACTTTGCGCAAAGCCGACGAGGAGCAGCAGAATGCAGCTACGCGAGCAGAGGCAAAGTCAGAGGCCAATAAGGGAAAAGCAGTTGATGCAGGAAATGTCAGCTCCAACGACGACAAGACCATGGACCAAAGATTCGATGGCATCTGTGGAGCCAATGAAAAGAGCTCTCTAGACGATGACAATAAGAAGAAGGAGGAAAGCGGCAATGCACAGGAGCGAGGTACTGAAAACAGTGAAATGGGAAAGCTTACGACTGAAGAGGAATGGTCTCGAGGACATGTTCAGTGGCGGGTCTACCTAGCATATTTCAAGGCCAGTGGGGGTCTGACGTTCTGGATAGCCCTGACTCTTCTTTTCCTTTTGACCCAAGGTTTGCTTGTCGCTCAAGACTGGTGGCTGCGCGAGTGGGCTGCATCTTATAGCCGGTCGCACTTGCAGCCAGACCAGCAACCAACAGCAACGCTTGGTCATATCAGTGGTCTTGCTGTACCAGTCACTTACCATGCAACAAGTTATGATAGCACATCTAGATCTGCTCTGGCGCTGCTGTCGTCTAGCAGCAACGCTGTGGTATCTCTAGCATCATCCGCTATAGGAGACAGTGAAGGTGGCAACGGCTCTAACAGAGTGAATCTGGCGTATTTTATTGGCGTATACGTTGCGATCGCTCTTGCTAGCGTATTTGTTATCAGCGGTAGATCACTGCTACAGTTCTGGGGCTCGCTCAAGGCATCAAAGTACATGCACGAAAGGCTGCTGCATACAGTTCTGCGAGCACCGGTGCGGTTCTTTGACACGACTCCTGTGGGCCGCTTGATCAACAGGTTCTCAAAAGACATGGAGACCATTGATCAGGCACTCAACTCGTCGCTGGCCATCTTCCTGACAGAGCTTATCGCTTCATTTGCTATTCTGATCGTGATTGCGGTAATCACTCCAGCTTTTACCTTGGGAGCTGTGATCATTGCAGTTATCTACTGGATCATCGGCGTACTCTATCTTTCGACCTCGCGCGAGATCAAGCGCTTTGAAAGTGTCACAAAGTCGCCGATCTATACGCAGTTTGGAGAGACCATCAACGGCGTTTCGACAATCCGTGCATATGGCCAAGAGTCGCGCTTCCGTGCAGCCAGCCATGTCAAAGTAGACGACAACAACAGGCCGTTTATCTATGTTTGGGGTGCCAACCGCTGGCTGAGCATTCGCGTAGATCTGGCCGGCGCACTGGTATCCTTCCTGGCCGGCCTGCTTGCGCTTACCGCGACTGGGCGCATGGATGCTGGTCTAGCTGGTCTATCTCTTTCTTATGCGCTTAATTTTACAGAGCATATTCTATGGGTTGTCCGCTTTTACTCTGTCAACGAGATGAACCTAAACTCTGTTGAGCGCGTCGTTGAGTATCTAGACATTGAGCCAGAGGCCCCAGTATCAATCCCTGACCGAGTGCCGCCGCCAGAGTGGCCAGCTAGCGGGCACATCTCTGTGAAGGACTTGCAGCTAAGGTATGCAGAGAATCAGCCACCTGTGATCCGGGGCATTTCTTTCGAGGTTCAGCCGCGCGAAAAGGTCGGCATCGTTGGCCGCACAGGTGCTGGCAAAAGCACGCTGACCTTGGCGATGTTTAGATTTATGGAGGCCAGCGCGGGTCAGATATCCATCGATGGCATTGACATCTCGCAGATCGGCGTTGGCGACCTGCGCTCAAGACTGACGATTATTCCGCAAGACCCAGTTTTGTTTACTGGAACCATCCGCAGCAACCTGGATCCGTTCAACGAGCATGGCGATGATGAGCTCTGGCTAGCTCTGAGACGAGCTCATCTTTTGGGCGAGGAAGATCAGCCATCCACGCGGCCTTCGAGCAGCGATAGCAAGCCAAGACATGGCAGACGCGAGCAGCATCCGATTTCCAGTCGCGCAAGCACCATTGGTGACGACGCAGTATCCGAAACCACTGATGCTATTGGCAGCAGCAATCTGGCAGCAGCCGCTGCTGCTACAACTAACAACGCAGTGACACTTGGTCGCACTATCAGTGACCTGGAAATGGCGGTCTCTGAAAACGGATCCAACTTTTCGCAGGGCCAGAGACAGCTGATTGCACTTGCTCGTGCACTTGTCAAGAGAACGCGGGTTATTATTCTAGATGAGGCAACAGCATCTGTGGACTTTGACACCGATGCAAGGATCCAGACCACTATCCGCAACGAGTTTACCGACTCTACGCTTCTATGCATTGCGCATAGACTGCGCACTATTGTCGATTATGACAAGGTTCTTGTTCTTGATCAAGGTCAGATCGTTGAGTATGACACGCCTTACAACCTTTTGTCGAAGTCGGAGGGTCTGTTTAAGCACATGTGTCTCAAGTCGGGAGAGTACGACCACCTGTTCTCTGCGGCAGAGCGTAAGCATCATCAGGCAGTAGAGTAAAAAAAACTTTTGTTCAAGCAGTTGGCTAGAGTTAGGAATTTAAGAAAACAAACCAATTTTTTTTTAAAATAAAAAGAGAACCAATTGATATTAAAAATAAATTTCTGTCTACGAGATAACGCAGCCTGAATCCTTCGACTTGTTTGAGGTCGAAGATGAATTTCTAGCGGGCGGCACATTGTTTCTGCCATTGCGAGCAGCGCTTCCATTTCCATTTGAGGGTTTCGGATTCTGTCTCTGCTCGCTTTTAGACCTGCTAAAAACGCCATTTATAGCGTCAATAGCCTTGGTACCGATATTTAGGCTAGGCGGCGCCGATGAATTCCTCCGCGGACAATCGTGGTCGCCTTCAAAGCGATGTCGCAAGCAATAGGGGCGTGAGCAGAATTTGCAAGTGGTCCGGACCATTGATTTATCATTGCAGCCATTATATGCACATCGTGGTTTAGTAAAAGGCTTTTTGCCTGTATGTGCAGTCGTACACCCAGCATCAACATGTCTGTTCACTGCGTCGTCTGCAGAATCATTGGGTCGCAATGGAACTGGCTGTCCGCATATAGGGCATTCGGGGACCTTTCTGTCAACGACCTTGTCCCTTTTCGAGCAATTGTGCTTGTCGGCTTTTCCGTGCTCTGAGCTAAGTAAAAAAAGGGTATTTATTTTATTTAGTATCCATAGATTATTTGATTGTTTTATGTCTCTGGTTCTAGTATTCAATGGGATAAAACTTACCAAAACGTCAGACCACATAGTTTACAGTTTATTGGCAAAAAATCCAGCTGGTTGCAGCTCTTAATACCACAGTGGACGCCAACCTCTGGTAGTTCCATGAAATAAAAATAAAAATAAAAATAGAATAAAGTGTATTGAAAAAAAGTAATTAAATTCAAAAAATAAAAATAGGAAAATAGTAAAATACAAGGGAAAGCGAAAACAAACAACTCGGGAGATCCTTCTACTTTTATTTTTATTTTTATGGCTTTATTTCAAAGCCCCACTTCCTATGTCTTACCACACATTCAGTTTGTTTAGAAATCTCTGAGTTTTTTGCGCAGTCACTGGTGCTTATAAAGCAGAGGTCTGATTGCGTAATAAAATGAAACATATAATAGCTATTTGCCTGCTTTGTTTGCTGACCAAGCATGTTCCTGGGGCTTCTACACTTACTCTCATTTCTGTGTTTCGTCTTCTTTCTCTGATTTCAATAGCAAATAGGTGAATGGAAAAGGTTGAAAAATGGAAAAAGAATAAAGAAAAAAGAATGACGATTTTAAAAAAAAAATAGCGCAAAAAAAGAAAGAATAAAGCGAGAAGTAAAGAGGGGCAAGAGAAGAATTGTTCAGTAGCCGTCTGGCTTCTGCATTGTGGTATCGTAGGCGCGAATGATTTTTTCCTGACCACCCTCGTTCTGCGAAAACGCATATCCACGGGTCCTGCGAAGCCTCTGCAGCAGCCGAGCCTTGTGCACGGCCTTCTTGAAGCGCTCCATGCGCGGACGATAATCGGGGATGTTGAACTTTTGGATCTCCTGGACAATATGGTATGCCTTGGCAAAATACATGCGCTTGAGGTACTTGTACGCATAGTCGCGGATCATGCACAGAACCGAGAGAAGCACAACGGTCAGCCAGAAGCGCGGGTTGGCGTATATATGCACGATGATGCCCTCGTACTCGGTCGACGTGCGGAACTTGGGCGCGACCACAGAGTAGACGGGCAAAAAGGCAAACCACAGGGCCAGCGAGCCCGGGATGGCAAACACCGTCCATTTTGTCCACATGTTGGTGATCAGCGCCGCCTTGAGAAGCACTGTGGTCAGCACCGAGGTGTATATGATCACGCCGTAGACCCACTGGCCACCAACAAGCCCATCACGCTCGATGTCGTTGAACAGGATCATTGTGCCCAGGAAAAACAGAATCACCGAGTGGTAGAACGCGTTGATGGCCCAGCCCCAGAACGAGCGCACGTTGAAAAACACGCCCTTCTGGCCCATCTTGTACATCTCGGGATACCGGTCAAGGCTGCGCGCATTGAGGAACTGGTCAAAGACGCCGATGGCAAAGGGCGGCATCACCGTGAAGAAGACCGTGTAAAAGGTGATCGACCACGACTCATAGACGGTCTGGCCAGAAAAGACGTTGAACAGCGCATACCAGAACTGCGTGATGTACAGCGTGATGTTCTTGTAGAACGAAAACAGGATCATCTTGCTGAGCCGGTGGTAGCTCCACGCGCCATGCACAAGCAGCAGCTTGCGCAGATACCGGAACTGGGCAATGGCAAAGTCTGCAGACCGCGCAGCCTGCAGGCCCTCTTGGCCGCTGATTCCGACGCCCACATGCGCAGCCTGGATCATGCTGACGTCGTTTGCGCCGTCGCCGATCGCCAGGAGGATCGCGCGCCGACGACGCTTGACAAGCTTGACCACAAGCGCCTTTTGCAGCGGCGACACGCGGCAGCAAATGACTGCTTTGCACAGCGTGGCCAGCTCCAGAAACAGCATCTCGACGTCCTTCTCAAGCGCAAAGTCCAGGCTGCGCCCATCGATGACCAGTGCCAAGGCATCAAAGTCGATGTTCGAGCCGTGGCCCTCGCGAATGGCATCGAGCTTGCGCTGCAAAAAGTCCTTGGTTTCCCAGTGCGTGGTCTCGTTGCAGATGATCAGCGAAAAGTCCTCCTGGATTAGCTTGCAGCTGTATCCAATGTTGATTGCAGTCTCTTGGCGATCGCCGGTCAGAACCCAGATCTTGATCCCGGCCTGTGCAAGCGTATAGATCGTCTGCGGCACGCCGTCCTGCAGCTTGTCCTCGATGGCAGTGGCCCCCAGCAGCTCAAGATCGCGCTCGATCAGTTCCGCCACACGATCAAGCTCCTGCTGCCGGTTGGTCAGCGTGGTCGCGGCCCGCGTGTACTGCATGTTCCACTGCTCATACTCCCGCGAGCTGATATCGCGCATAGCAATACACAGGGTGCGCAATCCCTCGGTAGCGTATTCCTCCAAATGGCGCAGCGTTGCCGGCACGCAGCCGCCAGTAGAGTCAGCCAAGCGCTCGAGAATAACCGTGTCTGCGCCCTTGCAGTACAGCTTGATAGAGCCATCGGGGCATCGCAAAACGGCAGACATGCGCTTTCGCGTGCTGTTGAACTCGTTGATGTTCAAGACCTCGTACTCTTTCTCAACGCCCATGACCTGCACATTGATCGAGCGCGGCTTGCGAGTGGTAAACACAAAGTCTGCCAGCGACGCGCCCTTGACCAGAGCAGCCTCGTCCGGCGAGGATGCCTGGTACTCGATAGCTGCGTCTCCGGGCCTCTGCTCAGGGATAACTGTATGGCAGGTGGCCAGAAGCTGGAAAAACTCAAACAGCTGTGCGCTGCGCGGGTCGTTCTCGCGCAGGTGGTCGCGCAGCTGCGAAAAGTCGTACTGGCCAACTACCTCGCCGTCAACCACGCGTGCGCGCTTGCTGGCCTCGATCACGTCCGAGTACATGACGCCGCCTATAGAGCACTGTCGGAACTCCATAATGTTGCAGGTCAGCGTTCCTGTCTTGTCGCTAAAAATATACTCGACCTGGCCCAGCTCCTCAACCAGAGAAGACGTACGCGCAAGCGCCGGTGTGTCCGAGGTCTCGTCGTACATGTCCATGTCAGCGTTGATAAGCTGCGCCTGCTGGAACTTGACCACCTCCATCGTCACGATCAGCGAGATCGGAATCAGGTTGTTGTACAGAATGATAAACGTCAGGATGTTTTTGACAAAGGTCTTTGCGCCCTCGCCTGCAGGCAAATACAGGTATGCAAGCTGGCCGCTGTTTCTAGAGGTCATGATCTGGCTTCCCAGCGCACTCATCACTGCCAGAATAACCAGGATTATAAACAGAAAAATGATCTGGCGGTTGGTCGTTCTTTCAACGCTTGTGCGCTTGATGGGCGCTGCCGTTGCATTGCGCATCAGCTTTGTCTCGTGGCCAGTAAACACGACCACGGCGTAGATCCAGTCGGTGTTGCGCAGCATCGCGCCACGCAAGAGCACCTGCGTGGGCGACAGAGGCAGCTCGCGGAAGCCCAGACACCCGCCCTCAGATATCAGCGTGCCCTCAAACGTGTACAGGCTGTCGTTAGGCACCTCTGTCTTGAGATGGCCACGCAAACCAGACAGGTCTGCCACAGTCATCAGCTTTGCCGTCTCTGGCAGCGCCTGCTTGACCTTGAGATTAGTCTCGCCGTCAAGGTTGCTGGTCTCGACATAGCACATGCCCTCTGGTTCTGAGCTACTGAGCAGGACGATATCTGCAGGAATGGCCTCCTTGTTCTGTACACGCAGGATGTCGCCGACCTGGACATCGCGCCACGCCCGCTCCTCAAACGAGGTGCCTACAAGCACGCGCGCTGTGCTCTTGTTCATGTCTGCGTCAGAACGGTGTCTCTTGATGTCCTCAGCAAGCTCTTTAGCTGCTGTGGCTGCCAGGACAACTGCCAACGGTACAATGGTGGTAAACCGAGACGTTGGCGACACACCCTTGATTTGCTGGATGCACCCGGTAAACAAGAAGAACACGTTTGCATACTTGGAGAACTGCTCAAACAAAAACTTTGGCAGAAAGGTAAGCATGTTGTACTTTGCTGTGGAGACCCGGTTGTGCTTATACTTAAACCGCGCGTTGCTTTCGCGATTGCCAATGTGCACTGTGCGGAAGTTGTCGCCACTGCCGCTGCCAAACGGCGAATTAGAGTTGCCACCGAGACTGTCGCCCATGTTGCTGTTAATGTTTGTATCAAACTCATTAGCCGGCATGGCCGCCGGGCCATTGGTGCTGCCCAGAGCACCAATGTCCTGCATTGGGATATTCGCTTCGCGGTAGCTCTCGGTAGAGTCGCTGGGATCAAGCAGCGACCGACGCATCGCGCCATCAGGCACATTTGATCGCCGCTTGCTGAGCTGGCGCTTAAGCAGCAGCGATGCCTTTCTTAGCGGTGTGTCATTCTCGTCCTCTACTTCATCCATAAACTGCATCCGCTGATACATCGAAGGCCCGCGCGACGGCAACGACACATGTTCGCGATCCAGATGCGAGTCGTCTATTCTTTCCATAATGCTCTGACGCTTGTTGTCATCGTATATGCTGACACGCTTAGGATAGGGTCGCGACATCGAAGCAAAGCTCTTCTGGCCATATTCGCTGTACTCGTACTCGCTGTTGTCCTCATAGTCGACTTCCTGCAGCGTCTCGGCATAGGGAATTGAGCTGCTTCTTGCTGCTTCGCGGCGCGCGCGCTCTTCGCGCTCAACTGCACGGCGCACGCTGAGCTGGTACGCTGGCCGCCGAGGCTGCGTTGCATGCACTGAAATGGAATCGTCTTCGACTAGCGGTGAATGGAGATACGAGTGCTGTGTGTTGTTTGTGTTGGAGCTGGATGCCATGTTTTCGTCTGAATTGTCATCAGCGCCGTAGGGCGAAGACAATAAATGATGTGGATAGTTAGAACTCATTGCTAGGCACTGAAACTAGGTGATTCGCCTGCAATGTAAAAAAAAAGAATTTGAATAAATAAATAAAAAGACGCACTTTATTGCAATCTTTGCCAAGCCAGGAAAAGAAGGAAAAAAGAAAAAGAAATTCAGGTGGCCAATCCAAGAATAGCAGCAGGCCTGAGGTTAAAGGTTTAAAAATGCTAAAAAATAGTAGAGAAAAAGAAAAAAAAACATTTGTTTCTGACTTTTGTCTAACTTTTAAAAAAATAAGGGCTGCCATGTGCGTTATTAAAGCAGAGCTTTGTTTGGCTGCAATTCCCTGTAAGCATGAAATTGAGACTTCAAACAAGTAGCAACAATAGTAGCAGCATTTGGGTGGAATGAGCATGGGGACATGGAATAGATGCAAAACATGCTGAAATTTTGTATATTTTTTGTTTGTTATGAGGATTTTTTTCAGAGCTGCATCAAGTGAATGTGCCGATTTCTGTTTTGTGCTAAATCTCAGCTATGTGCTGATCTTTCCAAGATGCATCAGACGGCAGGGGAAGTCTGCTTCTAAAACATGCTCTTCCAGGTCTTTGCACAGCCTTTTACTATGCTAGCAACAAAACGTCATAGATGCCGAATGCCGCATATGATTTACAAAAAAGGAAAGAATCAGAACTATTTTTTGCTTGTGCTTAGCTCTTCTGCATATATACAACAATGCATCCTGCATATCTTTTTTCTTAGCAGCCACGATATATAGCATGGCTAATGTAGCAAGCAAAAAAATTGCTTTTGAGATGATAAGGATGAGATTTTACATTATTTATTTTATTTTTATGTTTTTTCAACAGTATACCACCATAGGCGATATAAAAGAAATTTTTTAAAAATTTTGTATTTATTGATAAACGTTAGGCAAGCCCCAATAGTGATAATCTCGTCGCTTAATCTAGTTAAAATTTGTAATTTTATTCTAATATTTTATTATTTTATAATAAGGTTTTTGAAGTTAAAAATTGTGAGAAGGAATCTCATCTGGTACTGAAAATGTCGCAACTTAAATGACGACGAACACTAAAAACAGAGGATAGTGATATGGAAGAAATGCAGCTCGACAACGTTAATACATGCGTTGCGCATGAGCTACAGAAAAGAAAAGAAATGCGACTCGTAAGAGAGCTGTTTGAAATGAAGAAAACGTGTGATGAGCTGAATCGTCACAAGGACAAGCTTCAGAACCTTTGATTTCATCGCAGCCAGAAGCCAGGCAGTCTCGATCAGTTAATTTTTTTTGGCTTGGTGCAACAAATCCATACAGAAAAACATTGGCAACTGACTGGATAAATCATTGTAGTATATATTGAGAAAATTGGCGGCTTTCTTTCTGGACGCAATTGTGTGGTTGTAGAAAGTAGTAGGCAACGACCATAAAAAAATTGCTGACATCACCACATTCTCAGTCAATTCCAATTTCTTTCAAGAGCAGCCAAAAGCAAAAGTAGGGATGCACGAAAAATTGTATACCATTGAAACAGTAGATTGTTTGGTTACTGCATTTGTCCATAGCAGCAGCAACAAAGAAAAAAAGGGAAAGCAAGATGAACGTTTAATAGCATGGATTAAAGGAAAAGAGCGCAAATCTGCGCTTGTATTGAGGCGTCGGGCTTAGCAGCCACAACATCTCCATTTCAGCAGTTCTCCTCACCCACAGAGAAAAAAGGACGGTCTTGCTACTTTTTTTAATGAAGAGCATAAAGCAGTAGAATTGCGATATTTAAATTTTTCATTAAAAACCCCGGGCTTAAAAATTCAACTGCGTCCACTACTTCCCTCACGTCTCTCCACCTGAGCAGCTCTGTGGAGCTGATTACGGCTATTTCTTTACAGGCTAAATTAACGGAGTAACTCTGCTGACAGCATATATGTTTTACAGACAGCAAAAGAGGCTGCAGTCAACCGGCCAAGTGAGATGGCCCATTTGATGGGGCTTATCGTGTACATTTCAGCAACTCGGTGATCAAGAATGGTCGCAGTAACTTGGCCCGCCTAGCCCAAGCATCGCTCCATATCCGGCCTGTTCGTTGAACTTTGCTTGTCGGTGTGTATGTAGTAGTAGTAGTGATAGTAGTAGTAGAATTTGGTCTGATAGGTGCTTCGGATGGTCTCAAGAGATAGTAATGCAGGATAGAAAAAAATATTTGTTGTAGATGTACATTCCTCAATATATACTCATTGCGCCCGGTCTCTTATCCTTAGACTTCGAATGTATATAAATAAAGAGCATGCGCTGAACACTAGTTTGAACCCGTCTATTCCGATCCCAGACAGCTTTGACGACTTTTCGCTAATTATTTTTTACGCATTTATTAATTTACACACTCTTTTCCTGCCTTTAAGCAAATTTTTTTATCTATAAAAATTTTGTATTTGCAGACTTGGCCAGAAAACATACATCCGAGCCCATCATTTGCTTTCTAACAAATAGTATCAACAATGCGGGTGCTTGTGTTTGCGTTTGCTGTCCTAGCAGAGGTCGCCATGTCGCGCCCTGTTCCCCAGAACCCGCTCCTTATCGGTCCTCCGCTGCCTTACCCGCCTGCGCCGCCGGTCCGCAACAAGGGCGTGGTTGGCGGTCTTGTCGACACGCTGCTCGGCCCCAATGCGCTGAGCACCGACCTGTGCATCAACCTCAAGCTGGGTGACGGGCCTCAAAGCTTTGCACCAAACTGTCCCAACTACGTTGCGCCTCCTTTGCTGCTGCCTCCTGCGCCGGGCTATCCACCAGTGCCGGTGTTCAAGCGCGGGCTGATCGACGTCGAGAACCACACATTCGAGCCCGAAGTTGCGCCTCCGCCAGTGCCATTCCCCGCAGCGCCCTTCCACCGCAACAAGGGAATCATTGGCGGACTGCTTGATCTGCTGCTCGGCCCCAATGCGCTGAGCACCGATCTGTGTCTGAATCTCAAGCTGGGCGACGGGCCTCAGAGCTTTGCGCCAAACTGCCCCAACTACGTCGCACCACCCATGCTTCTGCCGCCGCCTGGCGCGTTCCCGGCCCCAGTCCCACCATATGGTCCCTTGCCCTATCCGGCATACCCACCGCTGGCGCCACCGCTGCCACCAGCGCCATTTGCCGGGCCCTTGCTGCCACCTCCAGCGCCTTACTACCGCCGCGGCCAGGAAGAACAGCTCAAGAAGCACGAAAAGCGCCAGCTTCCACCGCCCATTGATCCAGCTATTGGTGCATATGGCGTGCCTGCACCACTGCCACCACCGTTTGTGCCTCCTCCTCCTGCTATTCCTGCTCCTCCTGTTCCTATTCCAGGCCCTCTGGTCGAAGAGGACTGCGAAACGCCACCAATCGTCGCACCTGCTCCGCTGGGCATGGCACCGTACAGCGAAACTCTGCCGCCTGTAGGCCCACCTCTCCCTCCTCCTCCTCCTCCTCCTCCAGTAGCTCCGCTGCCACCGCCACCACCAGCACCGGTAGTCCCTGAATACGAAGCTCTGCCGCCGATCATCGGTCCAGACGTCCCTCCGCCTCCACCTCCACCTCCGCCACCAGCTCCACTTGGCATGGCGCCGTACAGCGAGACGCTGCCTCCTGTAGGACCGCCACCACTTGCAGCTCCTCTGCCCCCGATCATCGGCCCAGATGTGCCACTTCCACCACCACCCGTTGCTCCTATTCCAGAGGCTCCCGTGTACGAGGCCGCGCCATTGCCACCACCGCTGCCCCCGATCGTTGGTCCCGAGGAAGTTCCTCCACCGCCGCCAATGCCTCCGGTGCCTGTTCAGGTCGAGACATACACCGAAGCCGCACCTCCGCCACCACCGCCTGTTGAAGCTGCTCCCTATGTCGCTGGCCCACCACCTCCACCTCCGGCTCCGGCTCCGGCTCCCCCGGTCGCAGTTTCTCCCATGGCTGAAGTCGCTGCTCCTCCGCCTGTTCCTCAGCCAGCTCCTGTTGTAATCGAAGAATGCGAAGAAGTCCCACCACCACCATCTGCTCCCCCAGTGGCTCCGGCTCTTTCCCCTGAGGCCATTCCGCCACTGCCACCAGTACCAGCTCCAGTTCCTGCTCCAGCTTCTGTGTCTACATTTACCAACCAAGTGGTTCTTGCGTACACAAACACAGCTACAGGAAACATGCCCGCCATCTGCATTCCACTTCCCGCAGCTGTTGCTCCGGCTGCTGAGATGCCGCCGGTGCCTGCTGGTCCAGTGTACAACGCCATCACACCCATGCCTCTTGTCTGATCCCACTCAGATATTGCACTTCCAGTGCTTTTTCCATTTCCTTTTTTTTGTCCATTACATTTCAATACATCCTATTTTCTCTTTTCTCTTTTCAACAACAACAAAAAGTATGACTACGACTATCAGTACAAACCAAATTAGATTGGCTTGGCTGGTGCTTGCTGGTGTGGCTTGGAGTACCGTCTCTGAATCGGAAGCTCGATCTCGCTGCCTTGGCTCAGCGCAGCCGGCCGACGCCTGACCAGCGACGACTCCATCGCCGAGCCACCAGCGACGCTGCCTTGGCCCGCACCATTTGCCATACTGCCATCGTGAAGACGAGGGAATTGGAAGCCACTGCTGATACTGCTAATACTGTTGTTTTGCTCACCGCCACTCCCAGCATCCGTCTCCATTGCAAGTGTAGGCGACTGCGCAATGCTACTGCCATATGTCTGTGGCGGCGATCGCGACAATAGCCGCTCGTGAGTATCCGCTTGTTTGCTGTAGCGCTGCTGTGGCCCGAACCCAAAAGCCATAGCTGCACGCTGCGCTGGCTGGCTGATTTCAGCCGTTGGATGTTGCTGTACTGCACTGCGGTTAGCAATGGGCGTAGTCGATACGCTGCGCTGCGTGGCCATATGATTCTTCTGCTGTTTCTGCTGCTGATTCTGCACCTTGATCCCCAAGCCCTCGTCGTTCTTTGTTATAGTAAACCTTGCATCTACTGTCTGTCTCTGAGGCAGTGCTGGTGCTGCCATGCCTGCATTTCTATCTGCGGGCGGAGGCGACATGTTTCCGGTGCTTTGCTGGATATTCTGCCACCACGTCTTTGCCGACTCTGCTGCCTGGCTGTCCTTTGCCCGCTTGAAAAGCATAGCTGCTGATGCCGATATAGTGCTCTTTATCGATGCAGACCTTGTCTGCGAGCTCATAGATGTCATTGATGGTGAGACTGAGTGCTCAGATGGGACCGACTCTGTCTCTTCATTCATAGTCGATCTGCTCTTGCCATGCTTTGCAACACGATCTTGCTGCTGCTGTTGCTGTTGCTGTTGATCGACTTCTGTTTCAGAGCTATTGCTTGTCAGCGGCTGCGGAGTAACCATTATTAAAGAGCCAGCTCGATTCAGCTCGCGGCTTCCATTGTTGATATCCACAGAATCTCCCCTTTTATGAGATCTCTCTCGCAGGACAACTGAAAGCTGTGCTGGTGCGCTTGTACTATTATCCATGCCCAGCTCTACCGATGTCATCGAGAATGGCCGTGGCCCGCTAATTGCTTCCTTTTTCCGAGCTAGCTGCTGCTCTGTCTGCTGTCCATCGCTGCTCTGGCTGCCCTCTTTGGCTGCAAGCGATTGCAAGTCACTGTGTGTACCCGCACTCGCACAAGCATCCACGCCAGCACTAGCTGATGTCTGATTCTTGGTCTTGGCAGATGCATCATCCTGGTCTCTGTCTAGGCCAGCATGATAGTACTCTTTCAAAACAGTCTCTAGTACTGCTGCCTCGTCGACAGTGGTCGGGAAAAACACAGTATCGTCGAGATTCGGAAAAACCAGCGTTGTCCTTACAATATCGTATATCTGCTTTTCAATCGCCTGCGAGACAGCTGCGTACTTGACCTGCTTCTGCATAAAAACAGGAGCGACCTTAAGCCGTATGCTAGGCATTTCATAAAACCCCAGCCAAAAGCGATTCGACGGCGCGGGCTTAAAGCGCAAAAGCATTTTGCCAGCCACGCTGTGCAAGACAACTGAAAGCGAGACAGACATGCGCAGAGATCCGATTTTGACGCCTGTGTTAAGAACCAGCTTGAACCCGCCCATATAGTGCATATACATGGACATATCGACTGTCCCGTCTTTACCAAAGCACTCGAGCTTTGGAACGGTAATCACAGGCACGTTGTCGCCGATATCCAGATCAGCTACAATGATGCGATCCAGAAATATCGGCTTTTCCACACGGTCGAATTTCGTCTGCATCTTGCGTATAAAGTGCTTGCGAGCCCACTCTGTGCGATACGCTGCTAGAAAAACACGGCCGATTATCGCGTTCAGCCACTCGTCTTCACGTACTTCGCCTGGTTTTGCTGAAGCACCTCTTGCAGAGATGGTCTGCAGTATTGAGTCTATGCCTGAGCTATCGGGTATCATGCATCTCTGTCGCAAGCGCCGGCGCAGTCTCTCGCGCTGCTCTTTAGTCAGAGGTCGCGGTGGCAGCAGCGGCTTAATCTCTGTCTCAGTCGCATATTGGCGACTCTGCTGACTTGGCGACCCAGGGGGCGATGCCATGGCGCCATCGGCTTGGTTCTCACGAGAAGCAGCCTTAGCTCCATGTGAGCCACAGTCTTCGTCGCTGCTTTCAGAGGATATCCCCAGTAGCGAGCTCCACATCAGCGCAAAATACCAGTCCTCTTTGTCCATTGGCCGGTCAACATACACATAGTACTCAACCACCTGACGCTTGTATAGCCGTGCCTCAAACATATCATCTATAGGCGCCAGCCTTATCGGCGTTTTACGCGAGTATACCTGCGCTTCGCTTGTGTTTGGACGATGGTGCAAAGAAACGCGGTACTTTGTCATAATGATGACGCCGCGACACTCACTCATGGCCTCACCATCATACATCACTAGTGTATCGCCGTCCAGGACAACATAGTACAGATCATCGAGGCCCTCGGCTACCATGGTGTTTGTCGAGCCCTCGGCGCCTATCTCGGGCCGCTTGCCTGCAGTGCCGGTGCGCTTGCTGTTTATCCATTTGGCAAATCCGCGAGCTACGATCTCGGTGATCTTGGTGCTGCCCTCCGAGATTTCCGGAGGACTGGATTCTGATGAGCGTGTTATACGCAGCCAGCCAGTGCGCCGAGTGCCATAAGGCGAGTATATAGACTTTTTGTCGCTGCGAGAATTTTTATCTTTATCTTTAACTGCGCACAGGTGCTGCTTTGCTGCTAGTGCCGCGTCATCATAGTCTATGAGCTGTTTCGATAGGTCTGCTGGCGGAAGAAGTGCCCAGAACACAAATAGTCCAGCAGCAACCAAGGCTGGCAGTGTCAGTATGCCAAGAATATATGCTAGCAGCAGCTGCATCTCGCCAACCTCGTCAATCCTGAGCTGCAAATAGTGGACAGAAGAGTACTGGATATTGTTGCGGCCAGGGAATAGAGTTTAAATGCTGAGACAGACCAAATAATGAAACAAATGCACATAGAGAAAAAAAATAAGAAATAAAGGAAAGAGAAAATAGGCTTGGTCAGCAGAGAGGCTACAAACCCCAAAGAAGCCAGAAACGTTAAAAAAAAGGGCATGTCGTCACAAGGGATGTAGTAAAAAAAAGTGGAAAAAGGAGAATGTAGAACTTTCAAATAATATAAAACCTTTTTTAATTTTTTTTTTTTTCGTTTCCAAATCTTTTTTGTGCTCTTTTTTTTTCGCTTTTTGGCATTTTTCCGTTGCTTAATTTTTCGTTATACTTTGACGCAAAGCTTTTCTGATAAATATCTTTTTTTTTCAAACACAACCTTCTCAATTAATTTTTTTTTTTTTTGCTGTTTTTTTTCCTCGTTTTGAATGACAGCCAAGAAATCAGATACATTAGAATGCGGCCAAGCGAGCGAGAAGGCATTTCCAAACACCGAATGCGGGTTATGCAAAGCAAGCCCTGGTTTTCTGCTTTACCTTCAGTTCGGCCCTGGCCTCCTTCCGGGTACGCGGCGCAAAATAGAGCGATTCGTAAAACAAGTGTTAGAATTTGAGGAAACATTTATTTCTAATGATCGCTCGCCACAGGCTGGGCGCAAGCGGAGGCGAGATCACGAAAATGGACAGACAGATGCAGATACTTTTGAAAATGGCAATTATGGACTAGAAAGCCGTAAAAGACAAAGGCGGCTGCACGAAAGAAATGAGCGCGGTGATACAGATACAGGAGGTATCGAGAGAATAGAGGGAATCAGCTTTGCGGATAAGCATACTAATGGAAGCAAAAATTCAGAGCTTGGACTCGAGTTGGTATTTTATGATAAAGACGCAGGATTCAACATTGATAAAACAGCAGACAATGTGCTTGACTCGGAAATACGATATGAGCGAAGCACTAACATGGTCGTTGGCATGGAGCGAGAGGCATTGCTGGGCAACCTGTGTTTCAATTGCTCTTTACCGGGCCACGAGATCAGGGACTGTCCTATGCCGCCAGATAAAGAGAGAATAGAGGCTAATCGAAATACATTTAACGATAAAGGGTCTGGCCAGTTTAACAGTAGGCTGTATCTTTGTTTTGAAGAGGAAAAGCATATGGAGGATATGCGCAGAAAATATATGCCTGGACAGCGACTGTCGCAGCAGCTTTCGGAGGCCCTGGGGCTGGAGCACGAAAATGACATTCCTGAATATATAGAGCGGATGTATCATTTTGGATATCCACCCGCATATTTGGGAATCTCTGAAGGACAGGATCCTTTGGCAGCTAGACTAGAAAGCGTTTCCAAACCGCCGCCCACGCCGTCTCTGATTGTATATAACAGTGCAGCAGACTATGAAAAGCATTGTGATCGGTCCATCGCACTCGATAAACCAGACAAAACAGAGCAAAAAGAGAGCTCATTTACTGATTCTGGAGATAGCGACGAAGAAGGTGCAATTCCAGAAGATGAACATGGAAATAGCCCAGAGAATGAGCAGTTGACAGAGCCTTCCGAGAGCAGCAAGCCGCGTAACTTCCCACTAGTTCGCTATAACGGACTGGATCTTTCGAGGTTTGATTTCAAGACTGATATCGATCCAGGAAAGCCATTGCAGTCACGTAGAACACCTCATCGATATTCTCGAGCCCAGAGAAGCCCACAAATAGATATTTACAACAGGTCGCTAGTATACGATAATCGATTTAGAAATAGTGAGCGCAACTCTAGATATGCAGATGATTACTTCTACCAAGATCGGGGATCCAGGCCTGCGCCAAGAGGATTCAGAGCTTATGAAGGAGGAGTATTCAGGGATGGATATAACGATGAATACTACCGCGATGGGGGCGATAACTGGACGGGCATGCTGGATAGCTACTACAGATCTACAGACTATCAGGGTTCCGAGAGACAGCACTCTGATAACCAAGGTTATTACCATTACGACTACAAGTACAACGACTCGCGTGATAGCGGTTATGCCAGATACGACGATCATCGTGATTTACCGAAACGCTATGAGGAGCAATATTACAACAGTAATAATAATGCTTATGCAAATGCTAATGCCAATAGTTTTTATAGCGAGCAAGGCTATGACCAGACAGATGGTTATAATGGCAATGCTTCTATTTCGAATGAAGCCTCGCTACCGAGCCATCCACCAGCACCAATGGAATCACAGACAATGTCTGCTTGGCCATCTAATTTACCATATGTGACGACGCAGCAGCCAGCTACTGACCATATGGCTCGATTGCCCAAAGACTCTGCTCAGGCTCCTTTAAGAAGGGAAGATCTAGATCCAGATCAATGTAGAGATGATGGCAGCGATGTCGAAGATGGAGAATGCGACATGGAAGAGTCCGACTAAAAATTGTTAATAGTTAGCGAAAAGAAAATATATTTGCTTTTCTTTTAATTTATTATATTATTTTGTATATTTCATTCTTTCAAGAATACTTTGTTTAGAATGGTCGTTCCATTCATGGTCAAAAACTGCGTAATCCCACGAGTCGATGTATGCTCCGTCTCCCATGTAGATGACATCTTTTCTTACGCTTTCCACATCAACGCCGACCACGTTCTCCATCCAGCCCCGCATGGCTAAGTTTGCACCAATGGTCAGCAAAACGATGCGGTGCAGATGCAAAATGTCGAAACCATATTCCAGTGTCAGATAAAGCGATGCAGTGCTAGCGCCTGAACGCCAGAGCCTTGCATCAAGAATAATACCAGCTTCACACGAATGGTTGCTGCCATCTATGCCGCTCAGACCGCAGCAGCCAACGATGACAAATGGTTCATCCAGATCGATCAATCCACCGTCAATGAGGATTTTCCTAGGAGCGAAATACTCATTTTGCTGGAATTTGTCTATGACCGAATCGGGGATCTGGGATTTCTTCAGAGCAATGATAAAGTTCACCATATCTTTGCTATTGATCTGGCAGTCGTCGCGGTACTTGCGTCTTTCAGCTGCATCCTCGACTGTATATCCATTGGGCTTGGTCATAAAGCGGAGATACTTCATTGTCTCGAGATCAGACAGCAGACGCGCCATTGCTGCATCCTGGTACTCGTCCGGCGGAATAAGCACGACCCTTGCGCTCTCTATTCCCCAGCGCTGAGGAACCCTTTCTTTTATGTTTTCACGAGCGGTATGTACAGCCATGATATATATTTTTTTCTAGAGTATTTTTCTAGACGCTTCTTTGTTTAAAAAAAAAAGCTGTTCTAAAGATAAGATGAAAAAGAGTGAGGAAAAGCTGGTTGTGTTGTACAAGGGAGATGTTTAATTGAAGTCCCACTTGATCACGATCATGATCAGCGACTAGTAGCAAAATCAGACACGCAATTACCAGTGACGCGGCCATCTAAGCAGATTAAATTTCAACAGCATTTGTTTTTACTCTGCTTGTTCCTGCTTCTGACAATTTATACTTTCTTTTTTTTTTTTTACTAAATTGCTGCATCAATCTATAACTATATTTATATTATATTCTTTTCCATACTTTTTTCTACTTTCCTTTTCTATTTTATTCACTGCAACCTAGCAAAAATTTTGAGGAAATTGAAAGGGATAAGCAATGAGCAATCGAAGCGCTAGTGCTGGCTATGACCGCCACATCACCATTTTCTCTCCTGAGGGCCGCCTATTCCAAGTTGGTACGTTGACTGCTAATTTGTAAAAACAAAAATATTGGTATTTTTTACCATATTAAATACTAATCGTGGATTGTTTTTAAAGTCTGCTGCTCAAATGTTTTTTCTATTTATTTATTTGTAGAATATGCATTCAAGGCAATTTCGAACGTTGGCCTTACCTCTGTCGGAGTTCGCGGCAAGGACTGCGTTGTTGTTGCGACACAGAAAA
This sequence comes from Coemansia asiatica, assembly GCA_027478445.1. Taxonomy (NCBI): domain Eukaryota; kingdom Fungi; phylum Kickxellomycota; class Kickxellomycetes; order Kickxellales; family Kickxellaceae; genus Coemansia; species Coemansia asiatica. The sequence goes on along the minus strand of JANBOH010000014.1, from coordinate 30,564 downwards.
AGATTCCTGATAAGCTTATTGATGCCAGCACTGTGACCCACATTTTCCAGATCACGCCGTTAATTGGTTGCGTGATGACAGGTCTGGACCCAGATGGCCGCAACCAGGTTATGCGTGCGCGCCAGGAAGCAGCAGAGTTCAAGTACAAAAACGGATATGACATGTCGGCAGATATGTTGGCCAAGCGCATGGCCAACGTCAACCAGGTGTACACACAGAAGGCGTTTATGCGGCCTTTGGGAGTGTCGATGATTCTTATTGGGTGGGACATTGAGCGTGGGCCTCAGCTTTTTAAGACTGATCCGGCAGGATACTTTGCTGGGTACCGGGCCACTGCTGCAGGCGCCAAGCATCAGGAGGCGTTTAATTATTTAGAGAAGAAGCTTAAGGGCGATGAGCAGCCAACTACCGAAGATGCAATTGAGCTTGCCGTCTCCTCCTTGTCGTCGGTACTTTCTGCCAGCTTCAAGGCCCATGACCTGGAGATTGCTATTATTACCAGAGAAAACCCGCAGTTCCATATCCTCACTGCAGAGGAAATCGATGCAGAGCTGTCGCGCATTGCCGAGAAGGACTAACGCGCAGATGATTTTAATTATAAGTCATTGTTTTTTTTCTTAAAACATTTTATCTCTCTTCTTTTATCAAAACAAACCAACTATTTTTTCTTTCACAAGCAACTTTTCTAGGCTCTAAACTCTAGAAATCTCAGTCAAGAGGGGAACATAGACATCCAGCAGCTCGCACAGGCCATGAGAGAAGTGAGCCTGTTGCCAGGCCTGTGCCAATAGAGATGGCCACAATCGAGCCAGCAATTGTTGGCTGGTCGCTTAAACCAGGCACAATAATAGCCGAGCGGGTAGACAGAAAGCCATTGGTGAGGCCAAGCACGATGACCAGACATAGGAACACATAGTCAGACTCGATCCAGTTGTACCAGACAGAGAAGCTCAAATGGCACACAAAAAAGGCGGGTATCAGCAGAATTCGAGCTAGTGCAATTGCCATGAGCGAGGATACCCTGAAAATTGGAATTGAGGGTGCTACGCGTCTGCCAAGGTAGTCGCCCACGTTGAATATCAAAAAGTGCCATTCAGTGAGCAGCTTAAACCCAGAAGTCGAATCGACTAGAGCGGTTACCGCGGGAAAGACAGACAGAGTAACTGTGAAGCCCAAAATAATTACGTAAGTATAGCCCGATATCTGCTTGAATGTCGCTTTGAAGGCGTTTGTCCCAGAGATAAGTGGCGACAGCTGTGCAGATGCGATGAGCAGCTCCGACTCTGAAATTGCATTGCTCTGAGCGCTTGGAAGCGGATAGGCCAGTCTGCTTTGATGCTGGTAATAAGGATCCCTTTTGATAAAGATAAACGCAGCAGTTAGAGCCAGGTTGGAAGCAGTGGCAAAAGCAAAATAAGCAATGGTCCTGGATATTAGCCCCTCGTCCACGTCCAATGCGACATGCGCTGAATGCAAAGCAGATGGCGGCATCATTGCTGGAGCAACGGTGTATGCAGTGACGAGCTGAGCGGTGGAAGCAATAAGGCCGGCCATAGCCTGGCCGCTTAGCACGCCCTCGACATGTGACGGAGAGAAGTGAGACACCAGCGCAAATAGTGAGTTAATGATCATGCCACTCGAAACGGCTGTAGTGATGAGCTGAAGCAAGGCAATGTAGAAGGATGCGTCTCCACGGTGATTGCGCATAAGCGGCATGATAATTCCAATGACATATACCAGTGTGTTTGCGACCAGACCGCCAAGAATGCGCTTGTTGGGGTCGGACCTTGTCACTGTGGCCATGGCGTATATAGTCGAGGCAAAGTTTGTCACCATGTATGCTACTGCAAACGAGTTCTGGAATGTCTGCAGATGCGTGCCGCCCGCAAATTGGTAGCGATAAAACTCGAATGCGCTGATAAACAGGTTCCACGGAAGCAATGTGGCCAGGCCCATTCCAAGAAACAGGATATACGTTTTTCGTTTGCTTCTGGCCAGCGCTTCGGGACCAAGAGCGCCATAGTGGTCGATGTCGGAAAGGCCGTCATCAGAGTCTGAATACGAGTTCCTGTGCCGCACTTGGCTGAAAGATGAACGCTCCATTTGTTTTTACTCTGAAAAGGAGTGATATCAAACTAAAAAAAGATGTAGAATTGAGAAATGCAATAGTAGAAGATAAAAAAATGAATGCGTATTAAAAAGAGTGTAAAACGGTTTAATGCGGTGGTGGTGGGAGAGAGAAAAAAAAAGAAAAGAGAAAAGAAAATGAAAAAGAAAATAAGTGCTGTGGGCTTGAGCCAAGGTGAGGGGAAAATGAGGTGCGAGACCGATTGCATTTTCTTTTGTTTTGCAAACCTGTGACGCAATCGCCTTTTTTATTCCTGCTATGTGGTTATTTGGTAAGCACACCATCTTTTAATAACAACTAAAGAAAAAAGACGAGGTCACAGCTACAAGAATAAATTGCTTTTGGGTCGACTCTCTCTGCCTGGGTTCTAGATCCAAGGCAAGCAGTACTTTTTTTCAAATCTGTCATTTCTCAAGCGCATGGCTGACAAACTGTGATCAGAAGAGCAGAGCAAAGCAGCCAACCAGAGAAGCAGGTCTGGTGCTGTTGTTTGTGTGCAACCCTGAATGATATTTGACAAGATAGCAAAAGATGGCCTTGCATAAAGCGCAGATGGCATCGGAAGTTTTTTTGTCTGCGAAATTTCTGCAAAATCTGCATCTGCCAGCTTTAACAAAAAGCAAAAAGAAGACAATTCTGACAAAAAAAAATGAAAATTGCAAATCAGGTACACCAACCAAAGCCTGTAAAGCAAAATAAGCAAGAGACAAAAAAAGTCAAGTGATAATGTGGTGCAGAGATTTTTCCATGGAAGACAGACATCATTTATTTCATGTAGAATACCACCAGGCAACAAAGCAGCCAAAAGAAAAACATAATAAAAGAGCAGTTTTACTTCTGTGGAAAAGCGGAGGGAGAGGCAAGACATGGTTTAATTCCTCCAACTGCTGCGCTATCTCGATATTGCTCTATATTTTTGATTTCACAACTCAGATCATCTACGATATAGTAACCACATATCGATACATCGCTTTATTGTCAAGAGAGACCAAAATGCAAAAGATAGACGCTCTGCCGTTGCCGCCTTATATTACAAAAGCGGCAACGATAGCAGAGCCGCTACGTGCAAATCTGATAAAGTGCCCCCAATGCGTGTGCTACTTTGCGAGCAAGGCCGGCTTGGCAGCTCATGCCGATGTGTGGCACTACAAGCCTGAAGGCAAGGGCTTGCGCTGCACAGAGGCCCTGCCGCAAGCACGCCGACGCCTGAGCCACTAAGAACCGGTTTTTTTTTGTTTACCAAGAATTGCATGCTATTTTCATAAAGACCGCGCAATTAAGAAGCGACGATACAAAGGAAAGAACCCCCTGCGGCCAGGAGCTGCTATAAAGACACGATGCCCGAAAGACCAAACAACATATTACATTGGAAGGGAGCAGCAGAGGTGGTAGTGGTGGCAAAGTGTGTTCTTTTTTCACAAGCATTCACCAAACTCAATTAAGCCCATTGCGGGAAAAGGGGGGTTGAAAAAGGAGATGGAGAATGAGGCTCTGCTGTAAATCGTGATTTTTTTGTAGCCTTGTCACGTTGAGTGTGCATTAAGCGAACAAGGTTTTTGTTCGGAAAAGCAGGACCCTCCTCCACACCTTTTATTTGTGCATTTTTTTATTTTTTTCTCTTTGCTTTTTTTTTTTTTTTAAAATTTCAAACTTTAATTTGATATTTTTTCTATTTTTACTGTAAAAAATATTATTTTACAAAGTTACAAATACTCCTAGAAAGCGACAATCGTTATTTGTTTCTAATTCGTCTCTACTTTGTTTTGTCCGCTCTTAACAGCCCAAGCTCTCAGCAGGCCTACGCCTTTCTTTTTCTGTTCGAGACAGATAACTCGACTAACCAGCGGGTATTGCTAAGCAAATTGCTCGCGCTTAAATTCATTTGTCTAGTTCTCCAACAATTCACGCCCTTTTTATCTTGTTACTGCTGTTTGTAAACTCTATTGTATCTCTTATTCATATATTCCTCCCCCTCTTCATCTTTTCCCCTCTTTAATTTTTTTACACTGTTCTGGGCGCCTAGGAATACAGTACCATCTATCTTGACGTGGTGATATATCTATACGCAGCAGCCAGTTGATAGAGTCTTTTAAAAGCAAAGTTCCATTTAATCATTATACATATTCTTGATTCCATTCCAGCAGCGCCGACAAACAAGCAGGTAGATAGACGAGACGGCCGGCTTTTTAGTCAAATATTATTTCCTTTCATATATTCACTGTACAACAGCAATGCCAGGCGATAACAAAAAGAGCACTGGTTTAAAAGGTATAGTTCTTTTTTTTTCTGACTTTTGTATACCCTGCCTCAGCAAAAGACCCATTCAATTAGATTGAAGAGGCGAAGCTAAATGCTGGTAAAAACTAGTATTCAACATATTTTGACATAGCACTTCGTTACTATAATTTGTTCTGATAGCCGTAAAGCTTTGCTTTTTCTTTGACCATATATGTTATTTTTTGTGTTTGTAGGAAAGCTGCGAGCGTTTTCGAGCACGTCTCATCTCAGAGATCTGGTCCGCTCACATGCTACAGCAGGTCATCCGCTCGATATAACTAGGTCTTCCTCGCCACCGCCGATGCCCCCTTTAGACAAAATCCCGTCGCAAACGCCCAAACAAGGTAAGATTTTTTTTAAAAAAAAAAGCGTATTCAAAGTGTAATTTACACATCTCGGCGCCCCTGCTTTACTTGCAATTGCTTTTGCTTTTTTTTTTTTTTTTTAGCAAATTGCAGTTTTCTTTTCTGCCTCCGTTGCTGTTGCTGTATTTGATAAGCTCCTGATGCTGCGCATTTGCATCTGCATTTGCACCTATAGTTGCTGCTGCTGCAGTGCTGGTATTAGTGCTAGTATTGATACTGGCTCTGATACTGGTGCTTATCCGAGCCTGACCAATTTAAACCAAGCCAAAAAAAATACGTACACACTTCCAAAACAACCTTTCCTTTTTCTCTGCATACTGCGTTTTTTGAGTTTATTTTTATTTTTATTTTGGCATTTATTATGCTTGCATGTCAGATAGCCAGCGCAATTCCCTTTTTGGCCTCTTTTGACAAACCAAGAAGACAAGCAAAAAGCCCATTTCTCCCTCTTTTTTTCTGCAATTTGCTGGTTCTTTAGCCTCTCTGTGACCAGCATTGTCTCCACACGTATTCGTTCTCCCTTCTGGGGGTGAGTCTGTTTTGCTCTTGCTCAGAGACAACAAAAAGAAGGCGTGCCCGTGTTCAAGCCCTCTTTTGCCCTACGCCAGCCGTTTATTTTCCTTTTAGTAGGCTAGGTACACCTATTTGCTTTTCTGGCTTGCTGGCTGCGCACCAGCATTAATTATTGATACCGTGCCACGTCAACAGCACGCACATAACTTGAAATCGTATGCCTCTCTTTTTTATCTGTGCTGTTGTACATGCTTTCTTGTGTGTATGTGTATGTCTGCTTGTCATCTTGCCTGCCATTTTTTTTGCCAAGCTACTCAGAATGAGGACGCCACGAACCGTCTTGCTAATGATTAAGCCATTTTCATCCTCCTTCCAATTATAGGCAGCGACAGCCATCTTTTTTCTACTCAGCGAACTCTGGCCAAAAGCACTTCAAAGTCTACTCTTGCACCAGAGCGCAACGATTACTCCTACATGCTTCGAGAACGCCATTCGGCTGACAACGAATTGCCCGGGCACACGCCCACTGCGGAAAATCAGCCACAGGCAGGCGAGCCCTACTCGTTCCATGACAGACCCATTCTGCCGCCTGCTCCGACCATCCAGCTGCCAGCTGCTCCTACTCCTGATTCTGGTTCTAATCCTGGCCTTGGCCTCATACCGGCTGTCTCTGTGCACACGCCATCTACTCCATTCACGCGTCAGAGCCAGGCAAGCGTTGGTACAGACTTTTCTACCGTGCCAATGAAGCACTCGTCGTCGCAGCAGCTGGCCTCGTCGATACTGAAAAAGGCTGGATCGGCCCTTCCTCGCAAACCCAGCAAAGACCATGTCTCGATATCCAGCAACAGGCCTTCCAGCAGCACAGTTGCATCATCAGCTGCAAAATGGTTTAAACGGAGCAAAAACCGCCAAACGAACAAGGGTGTTCATACGCCCACAAGCAACTACCATCTCGATATGAACTTTAGCGATCTGGGGAACTTTGTTAATCTCTCAAAGGTGCGGCGACCCTCGGTCACATCCTCTATGGGCACAAATGACTCGGCTGCTATGAGCATAGGCTATGGCGGCGCTGGCGACAGTAGCAGAGACGATGGCGGTATTGGCAGCGTCTACTTGGCTCCCTCGGATGCTGTATCGCTAAACGCTGGCGATAAGCGGCGACACTATGCGTCGTCGCCGAATGCCCGTCCGCACCGAAGATCCATAGGCTCTGGAAGCAGTCCGATGCTAAAGGAAGCCATTGTCGCTGGCTCTCGATCGGTCGCATCCAGCCTCAGGGGCGGGGTTGCTCGCGAGCCAAGCCTTGGGTCCATGGTCAACACGGATACGTCGTCATCCCAAAGGTCCGAGGCCGCGCCTTGGCCCAACGATTATTCGTGGCAGCAGCGCGATTCCTCATCTAAGGCGCGGCAGCCGGCTGCGCTGCAGGACGACGCTGAAAGTGGCAGCGAGTATACGGGCTCGCTCAACGAGCATGGGTCTGTGCGCTCAGCGCCTACATTCGAGGACAAGCAGCCACTGATGCACTTCACTGATCCGTGGGCAGCTGATCGCAGTCAGAGACAGACATTGCACATGCCTAGCATCGATGGCCTGCTCGAGGTCCCGCCAGATGCAATCAACCGCTCGCTTGGCAATATGCATGGCCCGCTAAGAGCAAGGACTGGCACCGACGAGCAGCCGCTTCAGCAGGACGGCAGTGGCGTAGCAGCTCATGGAATCCCTGGCGTCGAGTATCCACCACGCAAATCAGAGCCCTGGGCGCCGCCGGAGTCGTGGGCAGTACTTCCTACTGCGCTTGAGGGTGCAGAAGAGAGCGGCATGCCTGCAGGCGTCTCCAAAGAGCCGGTTTCCGATGGCGACGGCGCATCGAGCGACAGTGATCTCGAGGAAGACACTAGCATGTACTCCATGCGCATATACAAGGAAGACTCGACATTCGGGACGTTTCACTGCAGGCTATCGACAACTACCGCTGAGTTTATGCAGATGGCAGCGAAAAAGTTTTTTATTCCAGATATCACTCGGTACTGCCTATATATGCAGAAGGCCAATGGCTTGGACCGTACATTGAGCGCCAACGAGCGCCCAGCAAACATCTTGAAGAAGTACCTAGAGCAGATGGGATATCGCCCAGAGGACAACATCACGCTTCAGGGCAGAGAGGACAACAGCTATTTATGCAAGTTTTCTCTGTTCAAGGCTGCGATTCCGCGCGTGTCTCCAAACATGGAGGTTGAGGTCAGCTCTTTTCACTATGTTGACCTTCGCGCACGCAAGCTGCAGACAGTGCCTGTGTTTTTGTATGCTCACGCAAACAAAATCGTGTCGCTCAATATGTCGAAAAACCCCGGCCTTAATTTCCCTACTGATTTTGTGCAGCTCTGCGGCAATCTGCGCGAGCTTCGGCTGTCAACTTGCCAGTTTTCTCGGTTTCCCAACAGCATTCAGTATTGCCAGCACCTCTCGTTCCTAGATCTCTCTGGAAATGATATCAAGCGGATGCGTCGTGCGCCTTTCAATAGACTAGCACAGCTAACGACGCTTATGCTGCGCAATAACCGTCTTGTAGAGCTTCCAGAGTCTCTTGCGCAGCTGAGCTCCCTGCGTGTGCTTAACGTGTCGAACAATAATCTGCCTGTGTTCCCGCAGGTCGTGACACGTATAAAATCGCTTGAGGAACTAGATATCTCGCTAAATCGGATTCCAGCTATCCCAGACGCAATCTCGCAGCTTGTCAACCTAGTCAAGCTAAACATCATGAGCAACTCCCTTGCTGGTAATCTACCCAATGGCTTGGGCTGTTTGGCCAAGCTGGAGGAGCTCGATGTTCGACAGAATCGCTTGCAGGATCTAAGCGTGACCTCTGAGCTAGCTGGGCTACGCCTGCTATATACCGAAAGCAACATGGTTACACGTGCAGATATGGAGCTAGCATGCGCTGCCTCGATCAGCCTGCGGTCCAACAAGCTTACACAGTGCCATCTAACTAACCCTGCGCATACGCTGGTGTTTCTTGATCTCTCGCGCAACCAGCTGACCGAACTGCCATCAGACACATTTGTTCATCTGCCCATGCTTGAGCACCTTATTCTGGACAGCAACCATATTGTCACTATTCCATCGTCAGTCGGCTATCTTAGCAATCTGGTCCATCTCAGCTGCGCGAACAATATCCTGTCGCTGATACCAATCGAGCTTACCCGCTTGGAAAAGCTAACGACTTTGGATCTGCACAACAACAATCTCAAGATGCTTCCGCCAGAGATCTGGCTCATGCCCAGGCTGACTTCGCTTAACCTGTCATCTAACTTGCTCGAGCAGTTCCCGCATCCGAGCATGCTTGAGACTGTGCGTCGTCAGCAAGGTGCCTCTGGCAGCGTCAGAGCTGTCGCTGCTGCCGCGGCTGCTGCTGCTGCTGCACAGCGCAATGGCACAAAGGCGCCAGTGGCAAATAGGGTGGCCCAGGGAATTCACATGTCGTCTATATCATTGCCAACCACGCGTCAGACCAGCCCTATGGCCAGAGGTACATCAGAGACAGGTATCGATCTGCATAGCCAAAACATAGATGCTACTAGTCAATCGTCATCGGAACGAATGCGCAATCGCTCGACCGACTCTGGGCGCATTGCGCATTCTCCATCAGTTGCTTTACCAACTCCGATCAAGCGGTTTTCAGTGTCTGACCCACCTCCACTTTCGCTATCGCTGAAGGAGCTGCGCATGGGAGACAACAATCTGGATGATGAAGTATTTATGCTGATGGCATTTCTTCCCGAGCTGCGCATCCTTAACTTGTCATACAACGAGCTCTACGATTTGCCTCCATCGGCAATGGCTCATATGCGCAAGGTAAACGAGCTTTATCTGTCAGGTACGCAGATCAGCACTATTCCCGAGGAAGAGCCCAACACAGCGGTTTGGCGCAGCCTGCGTCTGCTTAATATCAACGGCAACAAGCTGCAGACGCTGCCCTCGTGGCTAGCAAAGATACATGGACTCGCAGTGCTAGACGTCGGTAGCAATGTTCTCAAGTACAATATCACCAACTGGCGCTATGACTGGAACTGGAACTGGAATACTGGTCTAAAGTATCTGAACTTCTCATACAACGAAAGATTTGAGATCAAGGGCGCGCATCTACATACAAAGGTTTTCCACGACCATGCAAAGCTGATGGGCAATAATGTATCGAGTATTGGGCCTAACCGTGATCACTTCAACTTTGTCGCAAAGGAGCCTCCTAAATCTGACTGTGTCTCTGACTTTTACCAGCTTACAGATCTGCGCATTCTTGGTCTTTTGCAGCTAACTATCATGGTGCCGCTTCCAGACGAGATGCCCAACCGACGCATCCGTACTACCGATCCAATTAAGCAGGTCAAATATGGAATTGCAGACACTTTGGGGCAAGAGGACCGTGTATCGGCATGGGATCTGGCAAAGTCGCGGCTGCGCATGACTGACGACGAATGTCTCTTTGGCCTGTTCCATGCTCGCGAGTCTAGCACTTCCAGCTCGGCCATTAGCAAATACCTGTGCGATAACTTTTCGTACTTGTTTCGCGAAGAGCTCGAAAAGATCGCCGACCAGATACAAGCTGACGAGACTGATTCGCGCATAACGACGCAGCAGACAAGCGCCGAGTCAGGGAGCAAAAAGGCTGTTAATTTTGCAGAGTCGCCAACTGTCGGCACTGGAGATGACATTGTTACCTCTGCCAACCAGCTTTCCGATGAGCAGATCCAAGCAGCACTACGCCGTACGTTCCTAACACTTAACAAGGACCTAGGAACACATAACCGTCAGCTGATAGCTGCTGCGGCAGCGGCTGAGGCATATGCAGCCCGCACTGCGCGTGCTCCAGCACAGAGCAGCAGTGGAGACGTACTTGCCGAGAGCCAGCCTGCAGTTATTGGAAATCGCCTGGCCTCAGCAGAGCTCAACATGCCCGGCCGCAGCTCGTATGATCCAAAGGGTATCGATTCTGCAAATAGCGACTATCAAGGTGGATCAACAGCTGTGGTAGCGTATCTACACGGACGCACCCTGCATGTTGCCAATGTCGGCGACGCGCTTGGCGTGGTTAGTCGGCGTGGCACACCTATTATGCTTAGCAAAAGACACGATCCCTACGATGTCAGCGAAATAATGCGTATCCGGTCGATTGGAGGATATATTACGCAGCAGGGAAAGGTGCAGGGTCAGACTGATATTACGCGCGCATTTGGCTACTTCCACCTATTGCCCTATGTCAACGCAGATCCAACAATCAAATCGCTCGAGCTGACCGAAGCCGATGAGTTCCTGATCATGGCCAACCGACCCGTCTGGGACGTGATCACGCCACAGATTGCCGTTGATATTGCTCGCAAGCACCGTCGAGACCCACGTCTAGCTGCTGCCCGTGTCCGTGACCATGTTATAGCATATGGCGTAACCAAGAGCATCATGGTAATGGTCATTGGCTTTGGCCCAATGTTTGCTAAAAACACTGGACGGCCCATGCGTGGATTCAGTGTTCGCGACAGCATTCATCCTGGCGTATCCGATCATCGCTCAAAGTATGCTATGGGCCGCCGCATGTCGCGTAGCCCCTCGTCGGTGATGGCTGCTACTTTTGGGCCGCGTGCAAGTGTTTCGCAGCCAATGAGTGCCTCTGAAATTAAGGGCGTTCCAGGAATGTTCCCGATTCCAGGTGCGCATCAGACCAATCCCCTTATGCCGACACAGCAGAGCATGTATGACTTTAGCGACGAATTCGATGACTTTTCGCCAGTTCAGTCATCGCGCGCGCGCCGCCAGCGCGACCGTGACGTCAATGCGCGCCCTGGCGATTCGACGCTGGCCCGGCTGGAGCGCGAGGTGCCTCCGCCCATAGGCGAGGTCGTTTTGGTATTTACAGATGTAAAGAACTCGACAATACAGTGGGAGACAAACCAAGTGGCCATGCGTAGTGCAATCAAGGTGCACAATGGCATCATGCGCCGGATGCTTAGGTCTATTGGCGGCTATGAGGTAAAGACCGAAGGCGATGCATTTATGGTTAGCTTTCCGACAGTCGCAAGCGCCCTGCATTGGTGCTTAGCGGTCCAGATGACGTTCCTTACTGCCGACTGGCCACAGGAGATCCTTGACTCACCTCATGGCTGTCCTATATACTGGCCTCCCGAAGATGGATCTGTCGCTGATAGCTCGCGCAACCGCAAGAGCATGCTGATTTCTGAAGGCGATGGCAGACACCTGATATACCGTGGCCTGCGTGTGCGTATGGGCATGCACTTGGGCAGCCCTGTTTCTGAAGAGGACCCTATTACTAGACGCATGGACTACTTTGGCCCAATGGTCAATCGTGCGTCACGCATCAGCGGCGCTGCAGATGGAGGTCAGGTATATGTGTCTCAAGATGTCATGGATGAGGTCTATGCTATTCTGGGCATATTTGAGACTGCAGATCACAATGACATTTCTGATATGCGCCAGATTATCGACGAGCCATCTCTTGCACGGGATGTCCAGGCGCTAAAAAACCTGGGTCTTAGCGCAATCCAGGTCGGCGAGATAAAGCTCAAAGGGCTTGAGTCTCCAGAGCTTGTGTCCATGGTATATCCAGCAGCGCTCCGTGGTCGTATCGATATGCAGATTCAGGAAGAAGAAGAGCAGCAAAAGATAAGACAAAAGCAGCAAAGGCAGCAACAGCAACAGCAGCAGCAGCAACATCAGCATCATAATCACAAGAAGAAAAGGCAAGACTGGGCTTCCAGAGAGGCATTCATTACTAATGCAAAGCTTCCCAGACAGAATGGCGGCAAATCTTCTGTATCCGCAGACAGCATTTCTCCTCGGTATGCAACTGCTGGTCAGGGACAGCGGGGATCAATTGACGAGGGGTCTCTGCTAGAGTATTCAGAATCTGGATCCAGCTCGCATGCCCAGTCGGCGCTTTCGTCACCTAGAGAGTCGTTTAGCAAGCAAGGGCTAACGCAGACTCAGCAGCATACAATGCGCGAGCTGTCTATGGAGCTTGCTGCAGTTCCTAACAAGACCGATGCGCGCAGCAGAATGAGACAAATAGGCGATATGCCACTGTGGTCAGCGCCTGTTACGCGTCGCTCAGTCTCCTTGCTGCAAAGTCAAATATCTGGTCCTGATCGTTTGGAGAGCATAGGCGAAGATGCTGTGTGCCTCAACGACGAAGAGTACCTTATCCCCGATGCCGTGAGCCCAACAATTGCTTACGGCCGTGGCTCCAAGGACCGTTCTCTGTCCAGGGTTACCTCGCACGCAACAAGCCCGCGTCCAGTCATATATATGCCTCCTTACTATCTTTCTTACTTGCATGGCTCGAACGGGACATCGCCTTCGTGGAGCCGTCAGGGATCTGTATCGTACTATGGTGTGCAGCCTTTAGTTTCTGGGCAGATCATGCATGGGTCTGTCGTGGGCAGTAGGCAGCATTCTCGTGGAAGCATCGATACTGCACTTGCGGTACGATCAGTAGGCAGCGGTCGGCCCTCGGTTGACATCAGACCTATCGAGCTGGTTCACTTGGATCTTCTTCATAGGCTCATTTACCGCTTGCAGATCCTTGCTGTAGAGTCAGATATAGAGGCTGTGCGTCCATCGTTTGAGTTTTTTATTGCGCATCATGTGCAAAGCCACTATGCAGGGCCTGTTCACCGTGCATCAACAGTCTCTGTATCGGCTGGATCTCTGATAAACAGGAAAGTGGCAGTTGGAAATGTCAAGCAGCGCGCTGAGGATACCGGCACCTCTATGGGTAAAGAGGGCTCTGGAGAAAATAAAGAGCTTCTTGGCTCTGAGATCCCGTCCGCAGATACCCCTTCAGCTGCTTTAGAGCCATCTTCTTTACAGTCAGAAAAGTCTGGACAAATGGGTGGCAGCAGACCGAGATCGGCGTCGCCAACTCTTATACAGCATCCGATCGCTCAGCCGCCGCCAGCTCACAGGCACACTCAGTCGGCACAGTCTGCAGTCCAGCTGAGCCAGTTAATGGAGATGGCTGAAAAGGCCAATCAGCTAATGAATATACCGCTGGCCCTGAACGAGCCTCCAGTCCCGCTATATCTGTCGGAGGAGATGACACCTAATCATCTGCTTGTGATTTTGGCGATGCTTGTGCGCCAGATCGAGTGTGCAGTGAGCGCGCTGGAAGATCGGTATGGAAAGAGCGATATTGAGGGCGAAAAAGACCAGACACCGAGTCATTGCAAGCGCAACGATAGCAAGATAGACGACGAAATAGTCACCGATGGAGCGCTACGCCTTGCTTTGGAAAAGGTGGCCAGCGAGGGATCCAGTGGGCTGAGTGAAAGAGGGTTTGAATGGACGCAAGAACATGTTGTTCGTGCACTTGAAGCATATGCTAATCAGATTGAGCGTCGTTGATTACTCTTGTATGCCAATGTTTTTTATTTGGTTTTTGTTTATTGTTCAATTTTTCTTTTATTAAACAACTCCTTTATTCGCCTTGGCTATTTTTTTGTTTGACAATAACATCAATCCCAGAAATGGTGTTAGAAAACAGACAAACTGATGATTTTATTTTGGCTTGGTCAACGCAAATGAACATGAGTTGTAATCGCGTATTGCAGAACAAAAAAGAGAGAGGGAGAGAGAAGGGGGGAACCAAAACAACCATGCATGCACGATGCAAATTTAAGCCCATGCATGCTACTGGAGTACGCCTCGATTCCACATGAATCACATGCGCTAGCGATCCATTTTCCCTCATAACAAATGTACCTATGCTGCTTAAACCCCAAACAAAGGGAATACAATAAAATGGATGGATTGATGATATATAATAAAAAATTGAGATGTTTTGTTCAAGAAGCACGCACGGATTGTCTATGCTGATTTTACTCTGCATTTCAGAGAAGGTGAAGTGGCGTTCATGGTTTTTTGTTAGAGCTATTTTTGCTTAAATTGAGCCTGCGCATTTTTACCAAAAAATAATCCTGAGTGTGTATGTGTGTATAATTTTGAAAGTTTTTACTAATTTTAATTTTATATACATTTCAGGTAAAAGATACAAAAAATTAATATTTGAAAAAGTAAATAATAGGTAGTAGATGGTATATACACATTGCGCTTGTGGGCCTTTATATGCATATGGTGGTCAGAAGACGGTCGCATACATGCGTTGCAATGTTGTGCTGTACGATGCGCATGCGTATTATATTCAATTTTTATTATCTTTTACTCAGCAGTAAATGTCTTTTTTCATGGTCATCCTGCATTTTATCACGCATCCCCTGTCCTTGGTACTGGCCACCACGAGGGTTGTACATAAGGGCTACTCTACCGCTTATTTCTGCTTGCATATCTGCCAAAAAAACATAGCATTTGCTATTATTGCAGAAAGGTAATTGTTAAAAACTTTTGTTGAGGAAAATTGCTTTCATTAGAGAGTGCAAGAGCGCTGCATTTTTTTGGTGATTCGCAATTGAATAATATGAGAATCATATTTTTTCCTTGCGAAAAATAAAATGGAAATAAATGCTTAGTGATAATAGCAATAACAAAGTAGTGGTGCATTGATCCACCACTAACACCATGCCAAAAAACAACAAATTCGTTGCTCCGAACTACTCAGAAAAGAAATATTGGCTCCATACATAAATTAATCTGATGAGCAGCCACATTTGAACAAAAAAATATTTGTTTGCTTGTTTGTTTGATGTTGTTTTTGCTTTGATGATTTGCAGAGCCAAACTGCGGACCTCATGGATTTGTCTTGTAAAGTTAGTTGATAAGCTAATAATTGCTAATATCAACTAGCCGCATTTTGTTAAATGATATAAATAGAAAACAAAAATATGTTGCTTTCCTTTTTTTTTTCTCAAATCACAACAAATAATTTAAAGGCGTCATCTTTGAACATCAACCATATAAACGATATGGAATAAAAAAAAATTATGCATTCCGCTTTAATGCTCAGTCAGTATTGTGGGTTTTTTCTTTGCTTGGGATTGGATGGATGAATGGATGGATGGATGGATGGATGGATGGATAATAGACAAAAATATTTGCTTTTTGTAGTCAAAATACATTTCGTGTATATAATCAAAAAGACACTGAGTAATAATATTATTTTTTGAATAAACAAAAAGATGCATATGCAAGATGGGGTATTGTTTCATGTGAGTATGAACCAAAATTTCTAATATTTTTCTCTATTTTTCCTTATACAACAAAAAATTGAAGAACTATTATTGCAAATCAAATACATGGTTGCAGATGCGCTGTCACATATCGACGGCCGTCGATCCATGTATTCCAATCCTTTTTTTGTTATACAAAGTGTTTCTGCTTAAAATGTGAAATTAATTTAAGTATATTGAAATATTGCGGATTTTACAGGTTTTGTTCATTTTTTTATGTTAGATAATAATATCTAAAAACGAATCTTTCTTTTTCAGAGATCGTTTATCTGTCAACAAAAAATATAGGATTAGTATTAGAGTAGACAATTGTTTTATTGGAAACATATATAAATCCCGAGCTGAATTACGCATATCGGATACTACTCTTCTTTTATGGTAAGTGGAGAGCCCATCATGTATCCACAAGATCGTATGCACAGCGAGTAAAACAAAAGCAGCTGCGGAATGTGTAGCTGTGTCAGTCAAAAATTAAAGCATATCTGTACATGCAAGTGTTTTTCCTTGAAACAGCAGAAATTGCGCTTGATAAAAGACAAATAAGAAATAAAGAGATGGCAAATATGACTACATTGTAAAAAAATAAGACGCTACGAACAAACGAGCCTATGCGCGGGTAATGGGAACAATGGCGCAAAGAGACACGGATTTGAATTTTATTGTGCTTTTTCATTGTAACTGTCAGTTTTTTATGTGTGCAGCAGACAGAGGAGGTGGTATAAGGCCATAAACTTGCTTATGCTTGTTTGTCTGTTTGTATTTTGTTTGTTTTTTTTGGCGGCAAAGCTTACACTCGTCGAACATGGAGAAAAAACCCCGATTTTGCTTTTTGACTGCAGTCAGTCAATACGCAACAAATCTTGTAATCGGATACAATAAATATATGCGCTGAATAATAGGAAGCACGCATTTGAGAAGATTGTCTGTTTGATGCTCAGTTTTGCTTGCTGGAAATAAAGTGCTAGCAAAGCCTAAGCGATCAACGATATTTTGACAGATAAGCCAGATTGATGACAAGCCTCCGCTCGATGTAGCATCTTTTAGGCAAATCATGGAGAGGATGAAGCTCTGGCAATGTAGTGGACATGTTCCCAGGGAGTCTGCTTTATTATTATTTTTAATGCTTTAAATGCATTGGCGTATGCCTATGTGCTTGCCAGCAGCACTTCCACTGCAAAGACCCATGCAACAATGGGCATTGCGATTTTATTATCCATGTCATGTCGTTCCCTTTGCCATCTCGTTTTTTATTACAGCTTTTATCTTCTGCGCTTTGGGCGTGCATTGCCCTCTGCCCGATTAGCCTTTCTTCAAGGATTGTTTATTTTTGTAAATTGAAATACACTCTTTTTCATTAAATATGTTTAGCCTCGTTTTTTGTGTATACATACATTCGATGGTATCTGCGCTCTTGCGTCTAGATTGGCGCATCTGATGTTGAAAGCATGGTCGCATCGACAACAGGATTATATATATATATATATATAACTCGCTCTATCTCTGCTGTTTCTGCTGCTCCTGCCTTTCGTTGGAACAACATACCAGATACAAATTTTATTATTCTTTTTTTTTCCTTTTCTTATCATTCTTTTGTTCGCCTAGTTGGGGGTCTGCTTTCTTATCATCCGAACCAAGTGGGTTATTTTTTTTCAATTTGAATTACCTATATGTTAAATATTTCTCTTTACTAATAGTTGCGTTGCAACTGTAATTAATACGTGCAATTTCTTATTTCTTTTATAAAATACGCAGTTACCGATATATACATATATATAGATAAATTCATAGATCCTTTTTGTAATATATCTTTTCTTATTTTATTTTAATTTCTCGTTTACTTTTATCTGCTGTCATCTGCACCTGCTGTAAGCAGTTTTCAACAATCGCCTTTGGCTGAGTTATTTTTTTTTTTTTGCTCAAGCGAAGTACAATAAATTAGAGCCAGGGGCAGCACAAGACAAACAGTTTAACTCCGTTTCCCACAGCCAAGCGACAAGGAGAAAGAAGCTGGTGCAAAACGAGTGTTTAAATAATCACCACCAATCTGCGTTTCATCCGCCACTTTGCAATTGGTCACACGTGAGCGAGCGCCTTGCAAAAAAAGATATTTCTTGGATATTTGGTCCTTTGCAAACAATTCAGTTCCCATCAGCTCTTTGACTTTTAAAGCGGCAAAAAAGTAAAAAAAAGGAACTGATCTGGGATTTGCAAACAAAACGACATCTTCCTTTTCTACCTACAGGCATCTTTCGTTTGTGGCTTTAACCACGCTGCGCCCAAGCGACCTTTGGAAAGGCAATACCGACTTACGCGATTCAAAAGAAGGGTGCTTGTATTATACCAATTCCCAGCAAAGATTTTAAGCTTCTTTTTCACCTTCCTGATTTCAGTGTCCATCTGGTGAATAGTCGTTTTGCAGCCGATAGACTGCTTTTGTGGAATAAAACCATGGCTGTTTGTGCAGGAAGACGTCGTTTTTTGTTTAAAGCAGAATATTACTGTTGTGATTGCTCTGCCGAATTTGACAATTACGACTCTTACTTGGCGCACAATGACACACATGTACAAAAATCTTGTAATTGAGGCCATTCTTTTATTTTTACCTCCAGCCATGAAAACAAAAGTCGAGATGTGGAATTTTTTTTTGAAATAAAGAAAGCGGGCTTTGACCTTAAAAATCGATTAGACGCGTTGTTTTTCTAATGTCTTTTGCATGTTTTTTTCTTTTCTGAGCAAATTGACTAAAAAAACAAACAAAATAGCCATGGTCTATCGATTTTGGCATTACACTTTTTACGTTATAAATTTCTGATTTTATTTATTGTCTATTAATTTAATGTAGCATATTTATTATATATATAGAAAAAATAGCAATTGAAAACAAAACAAAAAAAACAAAAAGAGATGAATGGATATGCAGCCAGCGTACATGCTAAAGTAACAATAAAAGGAATATACAACCATAAAAAGCTAAAGGTGCATAATCGGTGCATGGATATGGTTTTTTCCCAGCCTCGTAATACAGAAGTAGGGTGTTGAGCTAAAAAAGAAGCATGCAAGGTTGGAAAAAAAGAAAACCTACAGCAAAATCGATTGCGTAGTATCGTTTCAGGTGGATAGATGAATTAAAAACAAAAGAAACCTTAGTCTTTCTTTTCTGAGCATTCTTCCAGATGTTCCTGGAGCTGGGAAATCATGTAAAAGTCCTGGAAGCAGTAACGGCAGAGATACTGGCAACAGAAAATACCGGAGGAAGCAGAGCTAGAGCACGAGATGTTTGAGCAAGCCATGATGCTGTTATATAGTACTGGAAGACAGATATCAGAAAAAAAAGAAACAACTACAAAAGCAACTGGGATAAGACAGATAAAGAGTAAAAAGAAAGATTGCTGTGCGACTGAGCAGGGTATATTCAGCAGAAGGAAGGAATCTTTTTTGACAATGGACTGAGCCTTGCTTATATAGAAAGTGCTAGCGCAGAAAGCGCAAATAAAGCAAGGGCTTGTTTTTTATTTTGAGTGTGGAGAGTGGCGATAAAAGGTCAGCTGCATTGCCAAAAACAGCACAGATGAAGATTCCTTTCTTGTTGACTGCTGCAGCCCATACCATGTAGCATGCATAAACCTTCAAGGCTTGAGTATCGTGCCAATCATTTTGCTTCCGCATGTTCTTTTTTTTCTAATAAGGTAGAGGATTTGCAAAGCCCTTTTTCTGTCTGCTTTTTTTCCAAAGCCTTTTTTTTGCATCGGTGTATGCGCCACAATGCAATGGCGACCTGGCTTGTCTTTCTTTTCTTTTTGCGCTTATGCAGAGATTCCAGATAGTGCTTTCAGCCAGTTGTCTTTTTTTAAACTCGCTTGTTTCTGAGAGTTGCATAAGCAACACAAGATACGGCGACGTGCCCGTTGCCCGTAGGGCAAGCCCTACTAGTGCTTATTTCTTTTTTGCTTTTGCCGTGCCATATTGGCATTTTTTCATGCATCTTGCGTACCTCCTGATGCATGCCATCAACCTGCTCTTGACTCGCTCTCTCTTGTGTTTTATTCACCATATAACATTTAATTCCTTTTTTACTTGTATTCTGAATTGCGGCGGATGCAGGCGATTGTCAACTGTAGCCGCATTGTCCGTGTTTGCCTTACCCTTGCTTGACAGTCAAATTCTGTTCCGCACTCCCCCTTTTTCTTTGTGCTCTCATTCGCTTTTTTTGTCAATGCGGACCACAGTTGAGCCGCTTGTCATCACTCTTTAGTTCAACTTTTATTTTGCGTATGTGCCTTGATATCATATTTTTGGCGGGGGTGGGAAGAGTGTGTATGTGAAAGAGCAATGTCTAAATGACGCTATTGTGTTTATGCCACAAATGGTCTGGCTGTATCGGTCCTCTGCTCGAATTTAAAAAAAGATAAACAATCGCTGCACACCCACTGGCTTTTTTTCTTCTGATTAATTCCGCTGTGGCTGCTGATAGTCAATCCTCAAAATATTTTGCCACATTGTGTTTCCTGTAAAAAAACGATGTAGCACCATTTCATTTCACTCTACGCAGAAATGTATTGCTGCCTTTTTTGTACAATTAATCAATAAAACAAATTTGGCTCAATTGTATCTCTACTCCAAAATTAAGAGTAAACAGTGCTAAAAACAAAAAATGCCGAAATAAAACAGATGATTTCTACAACTGAGAGATTCTCCTTGAGCATTCTGCGAAACTCGTTTGCACCATAAAAGATTTTCCTTATTTAATCTTGTTTCTCGTTGTCGCTCATTTTTATTATCCTTTCCCCCCTTTTTTTTTACTTGTTTAGCCACTATCGTATGCCTATATATATTGCAAAATAGACATTTACATTTAAAAGGAAAAAACGGAAAGCACAAATAATTCTGCATTGCCCTTTCTACTTGCCAAGTTTTGCTGATTTATTTTCCTGATAGGGAGAAAATATACTTCATTGTTTTGATTTCATTTTTTTTTGTTTTAACCCCCGAATTTCTAGGCTATTCAAATAATAAACATACTGAAAATAGGGACATGCAAAAGACCATCTGCTGCGGTCGCTCCACAACCTCACGTGTCCATTAGACAGGTGGTAAAAACAAGACAAGCAGCTTAGAAATACACAAATGTGTGATTTGTTGCTAAAATACAAAAAAAACATGACTAATGAAATGGGGTTGTTTGCTTTGCAAAAATTTAGCACAGCTCCAGAACTATTATTCTTTGTTTTGCTATAACCCGTAGACACATACACAGATATTTTTTTGGTATTTTTATTTGATTTCTACTACTGGGATCGGATTGACCGTCTAGACGTCTCCACAGGATTGGCGGAGACAGGATATCCCCAACAACTGAAAAATAAAGTTTGCATTCCTGCTGCATCGGCCATATGAATTACATCTGCAAGCTGTTGTTTATTCTGACAGTATTCCAATGTAAATAAAAATAAAATTGTTTGATTTGCATTCTGTGCAGATATTGCTTCTTTGTATAGAGCACTTTCAATCTACAGTTTTTAATTTTTTTGACAAAAAAAGGTAAACAAAATCTGTTTTTTTTTTTTCAAAAGACTTTATTGCTATAGGTGAAAACTGACAACCCCTGACATCATGCACAAGGAAGCAACATTCAAAAAGCAACATTCCGCTGAGCTAATGTCTCCATCTCTTTTCTGCCTTTTTAGCTTGCAATTGCTTTTTGTTTTAAATATTTTGTGTTTTTTATTACAAAAATCCCTCTGTAAAAAATGTTTTTCTTGCATGTATGTTATATTTTGGTCATTCCAGAAACAAGCTGAAATGGCATATGCACATACACATGCATAGAGCAGCTAAGTACAAGCGTAATAAACATTAATAGAACTCGACAAGCTTATCCGCAAAGATAATAAAAAATTGCTTGTTTGCCATATATAGAATTTTTTTCTTTCTCTTTGGTTTTGTCCGATTGCTATTCGTTGTCATTTTTGTCTGGATACATTTTTTTTTCCACGCATGCTGCTTGTCATGGTATATATACATATACATATGCATAAATGAATATTGTAATTTGACTGTTTTTAAAAAAAAAAACTATATTTCTCCTTTGGCTAATAAGCAGCTTTCACTTTCAGTAAATTTTATAGAGCAGAAATCAAAAAAAAAATGAAATTTTAATCGAGATCAAAACGTCGATACAATTAACATTTGCCCATATATATTTTTACCTCACTGTATTCTTTTAAAAAAAAAGATGGCATGAATTCCCCCCCTTCTGAGAGTCCCTAGAGACTAACTTTGTGACCAGAGGCCTCAAGCACTGCCCGCCAATCATGAGGTTTGTTAGTGCTACCAGCCCAAAAGTCCTTGCTCTTAGATCTCTCCTGCTCGATCTTTTCAATGATATTTTTATGACTAGTGCCCAAATCAACTTTTCCGCTCTCATACTTTGTGATCAACGAGTCGCTGATTCTGACCAACCAAGCTTCCTTCTTTGCCGCAGTGACCCGGCTTTCGGGATCCTGGCGCAGCTTCTCCAAGACCTCTGGGTCTCTCACGGGCTTGATCTCGACATGCTTAAACTCTTTGAGGTTTTTCAAATACACCCGCTTGAATTTGTGCCGCGAGACTCCCTTGAACTGCTCAGGAAAGCTTTTGTGCGCAGCAGTAAACAGCTGGTTGATTGTCTTTGGCCCCTCGCGTACCAAAATTGACTTTATTATAGTGCTCCGAGACGCTTCCATTTGAAATCGAATAAAATATTTCTTTGATTTATAAAAGCAAAAAAGAAAAAGAAGAAACGAGATTGATATAAAGAAAAAGTAAAATCAGCAATGCATTCTTCTCCAAAACTCTTAGTATTTTGCTCAATAATTTTTTATCAACACAAGTTGTTGATCTGATTTATTATTTGATCAAATTGTTTGATAAGTTTAAAAAAATATGTTCAATCTTTTTTTTGTTGATTGAATCTTGGAAACTTGAATTTATCTCTTGCTCTTTTAATTTCTTATAGCATTTTCACCTCTTTAAATTTTATATATTTATTTGAAATTTTCACTATTATCATAAATCAGGGGAATATGTCGGGATTTGCCTTGCGACTTTCTCGCGCGCTTCCAGCAACAGCGGGTAAGGGAATCGAATTCGGCAGAATAAAACGATATTTTTATTAAAAAAAGTTCAGTATGATAGCCATTTCTAAATCGCCTATTCCTTTGCTACTGTCGCTCTAATTGATAATATAATTTGTTAAATATATATATATATATATATATATAGGTGTCCGTTTCCTGGCTTCGACGGCAGTGGCTATGAAGAAGAGCACTACGTTTCGCAGCGTGTTAAATGTAGAGCCTGTACATAACGTCCCTGATTTCAGCAAGTTCGATCCGATCTACGACGATATCACGGAAAACAGCTCAGTCATCGAGCTCTGGAAAAAGCAGAAAGCCAGCGAGATCGGCGGCGACGCTACCACAGCATCTAATCTCGACGCCTTGGTCCGCTCAGAGCACAATGTGTTTGAGACACCAGACGATTTTCTGATCAAGTACCCGAAGCGGCCACCGGGAAAAGAAATGCAGAGTGCAGTTGAGGGCGAGATGTTCTGGTCAGAAGAGCTTTTGATTCCATATGAGCAATTCAAAAAGCTCTCGAAGAAGACGTTGGTGGTTAAGCGCACTGTGCAGATGACGCGCAAGGGCAAGATCCCGTCGATGTATGCTCTTGTTGTTGTTGGGAACGGCATGGGATCGGCTGGCTATGGCGAGGGCAAGAGCGCAGAGGCATCCAAGGCTGTGATGATTGCTACTAGGCAGGCTATCAAACATATGCAGAACTTTCCTCGCTACGATAACCGGACTATCTACCATGACATTGAGCACAAATTCAAGGCCACGAAGCTGCAGCTGTGGGCCAGGCGCCCTGGCTTTGGATGCCGGGTAGCGCCTATGATCCACGAGATCTGTGAGTGCATTGGTATACAGGATCTGGCTGGCAAAATCCATGGATCGCGAAACCCAATGAACGTCATCAAGGCGTTCTTTGAAGCGCTCACTACACAGAGAATCCCTAGCGATCTGGCCAAGGCTCGCGGACTGCGTCTTCTCGATGTCAACCATATCTACTATGGCGGCATCAAGCCCACTCCACTAAGTGCCAGAAAGTAAACGCTTAAATTCAAATAGAGGACCAGTTATAATAAACAAACAAAAGTTGAGCTGAAGTTGAAAACGATTATAATTGTGATAAAGAAATTAACAATGGATCACATGCAATCAAGGGTTTTCAAGAACGTGCTGTTTTGGGGTAAACAATCAAAACAACCGTTATTAGTCTGAGCGCACCGCGATAAGCGGGAAAGGCTTTGGCTTGTTTTAGTTCAATTTTTATTATTTAATATATTTACTACAAAATCCTTATTATACGCTGTGACAAAAAGCATTTTTGGGGCTGCTTTAAATTTTGATAAAGGGCTAGCGTTTAAATTGGGAAAACAAAAAATCAATGCCACTCAAGCAGGCAGACAAATAAAATGAAGCAAAAGGAAAACACGTATCACATTAAAATATGAGAAAAGAAAGCAAGAATGCACAAAGTTGGAATATAAAAGATTACCTTAGTGTAGTAAAAAAAGTGACTGGTATGTGTTGTTTATAAATTACTAGTGGCCTAGGCTTGGAGCATGATTTTTCAGGCCCAAGGTGTTGATAGCTGTTAATTTTTGTATATCTGATTTGTATGGGTATACAATTGTTCCACAATATCATATTGTACAAAATATAATTTTTTTCCTGCATACAACAGAGTATTTTAGATGCATTGGAAATGGTCTTTTTTTCTAAATTTGGCAATACGCAAGGTAAAAAAATACTCAAAAAGCCTTTTTCTTGTCTTCAAAAAGATACAAAAAACCATTTTATTTAATAAACAAGTAAAAAAGACTTTTTGGTGGCTTTGCTTGGCAAAGTTGAAGATATGTTTTATCTTGCCAAATACCAGGTACATTTTACATTTGTCCAAGATAACAGACTACTTTTTTCTTTATATATTTTTTATTTATAAAAATTTTGAAAAGATATTTTATTTAACATTACGAAAAACCCTCTTATTTACGAGAAAATAATTTTACCATTGATATATTAATATTTAAAGTTACGATAACGCAAAAGTTTATTTATTGTAGTTTCTTTTTTTCATTGACAAATATCTGATAACAAAAACTTTTTAACGACCACCTTCTCATATCACAAGCTTTTGACTGAACATTTTTCTTTCCATTTTTATATTTTGTTTTTGGTGTGGTTAAGAAATGGGTGGGTCTGTATCAAGCACACTGGGCGCTGTTTCATGCTGTACAGGCGGAAATAGTGCTTATGGAGCCAGAACCAGCAGTCGGCAAGCAACAAAAGACTACAATTCTGAGCGCCAAGCCCTGCTTGGAGGCGACCGAACTGATGAGCACCAAGCAGTGGCAGCACTTAGTAGATTGTTTGAAACAAGCTCCAGGGTAAACGTCTACGAAGGCGATGCTCTGCGTGCCTTGACTACGCTGGCAAAATCAGACGTCCACCAGCTCCAGTTATCGGCCGCAACGGCGTTTAGCGAGGTATCGGCCTACGATGTCCGCGCGGTCTCTGGAGAAGCGATCTCGACGGTTCTTGGTCTTCTGCAGTCGTCACACGCCGACGTGCAACAAGGCGCTGGTGCAGCTCTCGGCAATCTTGCTTCGAATGTGGAAAACAAAAGAATGATTGTCGAGAAGGGCGGTTTGCAGCACTTGGTACGGCAGATGATGTCGCCGAACACCGATGCCCAGGCCGATGCAGCCGGATGTATAACTAATTTAGCAACCGATATCGAGCTCAAAAACGCAGTTGCGCTAAGCGGTGCGCTGATTCCACTGGTACGTCTTGCTGGAAATGGCGACCTGCGTGTGCAGCGCAATGCAGCAGGCGCGCTGCTCAATATGACGCATACGACGGAACACAGACGACTGCTTGTCGATGCGGGCGCAGTGGCAGTGCTTGTTTCTCTACTAGAAACAACTGATTCGAACACGCGCTACTATGCGGTGACGGCGCTGAGCAACGTGGCAGCCGATGAGAGCGGGAGACAGGTGCTCTGGAGCACAGAGCCCACGCTAGTCGATCTGCTTATCGAGATGACAGACAGGGTGCCAGTAAGGACGCAGGCGCAGGCCACATTGGCTTTGCGCAATCTGGCGTCCGATCCGCGATTCCAAACGTACATTGTCATTAGAGGCGCAGCGCCAGCCCTGCTTCCAATGCTGCGGTCGCCCCATCCCGCGCTGGTGTCTGCAGCTGCTGCATGTCTGCGCAACCTGTCTATTGACGCTGCAAATGAAAAGCCGATAATAGCCGCTGGCTTGCTGCCCCCGCTGACTGCGTTGATTTCTGGAAATGACCGCGACGTCCAGTGCCACGCATTGGCTACGCTGCGCAACCTGGCAGCCAATGGCGGAGAGGACAAGCAGGCGTTGCTGGATGCTGGTCTCTTTGACCATTTGCGGACCGCATTGTCTGCGCCGCAGTGCGCGCCACAGGTCAGTTGCGAAATCGCAGCAGCGCTGAGCGTCTTTGCAGCGTCGATGGAGCTCTGGCTGCCTATTGTCGAGCAAGGACTGTGTCGCAATCTGGTGCGGCTTTTGCGAAGCCCAGACAAGGACACCGAGTACAACGCCTGCTTGGCTCTGCGGGCTTTGGCTACAAAGCGCATGCCCGAGGTATTTGAGGAGCTGATGCATCTGTGGGTTGTCCGCGCAGAGCCCCGCGCTGGACTGCGCGCGTACGTCCTCCGGGTGCTGACGATGCCCGAGTACGCCCGCTCGCCAATTCGCGCGATCGCGCTGTGGCTGGTCATGGCGTTGCTGGGCTGCGTGCGCGTGGATCTGCGCAAGCGCATTGTCGCTGATTGCCAGCTGATGGCGGCGGTCGAGGACATTGCCCGTGCGCGCGTTGCCTGCTGCTCGTCTGTGTCAACTGCGTCGGACACTTGCTCGGTGGCATCGTCTGCGTTTTCCCGAGCCGAGCTGGTTGCGGTTGGCAAGGGCAGGCTTGCTGACGGCCACAACCATGGTTTTATGGCTGCCAGCCCGTGTAGCGAGCCGACTGTTGCATCGGACCTTGGCAGCCCAAGCGAAGCTGACTGCGGTGAGGAAGCCACTTTCCACACATGGTCGCTGGCATGCCAGGTCGTTGCCCTGCTGCACCGAGAGCCTGCTGCTGCGGCTTTTTAGTAGCACCAAAGCTGCAGAACAGCAGACTTTTTTTTTGATTAACGGTTTGATGATTTAATGAACCTAATCGCTCTTTTCATTCTGCAAAGCAGGCAAGCAAGCCGAAGTGTAATCTTGGCTAGATGGAAATGACACAATATTCAGGCTTTGTGGCACCACTTTTCCCCACGATTGATTGCAGCTCTTGATGAAAAACCCCCAAGTGATGATGAGGAGATGATGATGTGCGGGAGATTAATGCGGACTTTACTCACTTTTTATTCTCTTCATCTGATTTGCCCGTTGCCCCTTATCCCAAACAACCACTGCGAAAAAAAACACACACACATTAACACCAACTCGTTTGAAAGCAGGCATTGCTTCTGCAACAGTCCACATCCTCTCTGTCTCTACTCTAAACAATTATATATACTTTTACCAACTTGAAATACGCAAGAAATGTCGCAAGCCAACAACAATACCATCGCAGCCATACTCCGCAACATCGAAGCCAACGGAGCTGATCCAGCGATTATCACCACAGAGTCGTCAGACCCAAAGCTGGTGACCCTTGCGTATGCCGACATCAGGGGCCAGAGCGAGCGGTTCCGCAGACAGGCAAACATCCTTTATGGCGCCGATGTGCCCGTCGGAACTGTGATATCCTCGCTTTTGCCCAACGGCCTGACATGCCTGCTGGTCTTTCTAGCGACCACTCTGCAGCGCTGGGTCGCGGCGCCTCTGAACCCGGCAATGAAGCAGAGCGAGGTGGAGTTTTATCTCGAAGACGCAGCAACCAGGGTGCTGATAGTGCCCGAGGGTACGGGTGAGGACAACCAGGGCGTCAGGGCTGCGCGCAAACTCAATGTTCCCGTGTGGACTGCTGGCTGGGAAGAGAATAACGGCCTTAGGCTTGCGATTCTGGGCGGAAATGGCGTATCGGCAGAGCCAGCAGCGCTTCGCAGCAAAGACGCATTCTCTGGTCCGCAGCCAGACGATACCGCCCTGCTCCTGCATACATCGGGCACGACTGGCAGACCCAAAGCCGTTCCGCTGACGCATGGCAACATTGCGCGCTCGATGCTCAATATTGCCAACACGTACAAGCTGACAAAAGCCGATAGATCGTTTATCGTGATGCCCTTGTTCCACGTGCACGGGCTGATTGGCGCGACTCTTTCGACCTTGTTTGCTGGCGGCTCAGTGGTTGTGCCGCCGCGGTTCTCTGCCAGCCACTTCTGGCCAGAATTCCAGCAATCTGGGTCCAACTGGTACTCGGCGGTACCGACGATCCACCAGATTCTTTTGCGCCGCGAGGTTCCGAGCCCCGTGCCGCAGATCCGCTTTATCCGCTCGTGCTCCGCGGCCCTGGCACCCACCGTTTTGGCAGAGCTTGAGTCCAAGCTCGGTGCGCCTGTTCTCGAGGCATATGCGATGACTGAGGCCGCCCACCAGATGTGCTCCAACCCGCTGCCCCCTGCCCAGCACAAGCCCGGCAGCGTGGGCATTCCACAGGGAGTCGAGCTTGCTATTCTCGATGACGACGACAACGAAACGCACTTGGGCGAGGTCTGCATCCGGGGTCCCAACGTCACGCCCGGGTACCTGCACAACGCAGAGGCAAACGCAAAGTCGTTTACCCAGGGCTCGCACTGGTTCCGCACAGGCGACCAAGGATACATTGATAGCGACGGATACCTTGTGTTGACTGGGCGGATCAAGGAATTGATTAACCGTGGTGGAGAAAAGATCTCGCCGCTGGAGCTCGACGCCGTGCTGCTCAAGTGTCCGGGCGTTGCTGAGGCCGTGAGCTTTGCTGTCGCTGACGAGATGTATGGCCAGGAAGTCAATGCTGCTGTGGTGCCCAAGAATGGCGCTTCGGTTACTGAGGAGCAGGTCAGGGAGTTTATGCTGGACGCGGTCGCCAAGTTTAAGGTCCCTAAGCGTGTGTTTATTGCAGATGAGTTGCCTCGCACTGCTACTGGCAAAATCCAGCGCCGTGTGGTGGCTGAGCATTTTGCCGGACCCCAGTGAAAAAAATGGTCATGTTTGTTCCCTTTTTTTACCTCTTTTTCTCGATTATAATTATTTTTTTTGTTTTTTTTTGTGTGTACCTGTAATCGCAAACAATCTAGAGTTAGCAAATATGTCTTTGTTCAGTGGTCTGCCAGCTATAGACTCGCAGACCGGAGGTGAAGAGCGAAAGCAGCAGCAGAAGGGCTCTGAGCAAAAAAGACAGACCGTAGAAAAGTCGCAAGGCAGCACCGTTTCGTGGTCGTACCCCGAATTGGCTCCGAATTTGCGACGGCCAAAGGCCAGCTACAAGCCCACAGGAAACACAGCTACAACGTCAAAGCACCCACATAGTCTTCCACGCGACCCGGCGTCGCTGATCTCCAGATGGAACGCTGTGTCGAACCAAGCCGAAACCGCGACTTTACAGACAACCGCGGCCGACAGCGCCTCTATAGCACAACAGCAGGAACAGTTCTCGCTGGCCGAGTACATGCCCGTGATAGCGCACATCCAGCGAAAACCCGGTCAGAGATCTAAAGTCGGTAGTTCTGCCAGTGGATCTCAGATTGGCGAGCAATTTGATCCATTTGAGGAGTACAGCCCGGCTGTGCCTAGCGGCTACCATGCATACAAACAATGGCTGAGGCTCAGAAAAAAACAGCTTCAGCTAAACAGCCAGCGATTTGCTTTGATCGGCGAGCCATCGGCCTGCATTATGCTGACAAACATGGCTGACGAAACCGACGACAGTCTGGAGCGAGAGACTGAGGAGGAATGCAGGGCTTTTGGCCACGTAGTAAAGTGCAAAGCGCTAGTTTGCCAGGGTGTGGAATCGCCGTTTGAGCGCGTTCGTCTGTATGTGGAGTTTGAAGATATGGAGGCGGCTTCTAGAGCTAGAGAGGCGCTGGACCGGCGGTTTTTTGATGGAAGGCATATCTCGGCTACATTTGTGCAGTCTATACCAGATGATTCGACAGACCACAGCAGCTAAATGGATAAAAAAGACAACATACTATGGCTTTGCTAGATGTCTGTTGATGTTTTATTGCGGGATACTGCTTAAAGATAGCCACCCCCACCCCACTTCTATCCACACGCATGGCCCTGCTTCTAATTTAAAAATATAAATCGTGTATATGAAGTGAGCATGGTTGTTGAGGTGGCGTCCAAATGGGGAGTAAGCTCTTAATTAGCTATTTAGAGTAGATATAGCTTTAGCTCAACCACCCATAAAGTCGTTCCCCCCCTTTTTTTTTTGCTGAAATCCGAGCATTGCACTGTTCTGAAAAAAAATCGGTGTTTTTTTCAACATCGTTTCTATTTTTCCTTTTTTTCCTTCATTAATCTCGTTACTTGTTTTATTATATAGCTTTCTTTTATTACCGCTTACTATTAATTTCTTTTTCCACTACTTTTTTTTCAACCCAATATACACAGACAGACTCCTTGTATCTTTTTCTCTCTCTACTCGTTAGTTTTTTTTTGCCTTTTCTAGTTTATATCATTTTTGGGGTTTTTTCTCTCTCTAGCTAAATTTAAAATATTCAGAAAATTTTAATTGGTAAGAACTGAAATTCGCAAACTGAAATTTCCAAAAGCAAAAAAATGTATATGTTTTTTCAGACGTTAGACCACTTGTCATACCCTGTAACCGCTTAGTTTTATTTGGTCTGTTTTGTGGGTTTGCTCTGACTAGCCATTCTTATTCACATAATAACAGCACGGATTTCAGATATAATTTTCTCGGTGCAATCGATGTTTGATTCATGAGTTCTGAAAGCATATGAAACTAATGTCGTTAAAGAAGCGCCATATTTATTTATTTATTTATTTATTTATTTATTTATTTAT